>LR749526.1:3783468-3803468 GCA_902729485.2 Mus minutoides
TTGAAGACCCCTTCCGCTCCTTGGGTACTTTCTCTAGCTCCTACCTTGGGAGTCCTGTGTTCCAACTAATAGCTGACTGTGAGCCTCCACTTCTGTGTTTACCAGGCACTGGTATAGCCTCCCACAAGACAGCTATATCAGGTCCCTTTCAGCATTATCTTGCTGTCATATGCTATAGTGTTTATTTTGGTGGCTGATTTTGGGAGGGATACCTGGCAGCCGCCGTCACTGGTTGGTCCATTTTTTATTGGAAATTTTATTTATTTACGTTACAAATGTTATCCCCTTTCTCGGTTACCACTCCAGAAACCCTCTATCCCACCCTCCCTCTGCCTGCTATGAGGGTGCCCTCTCTCCACCCAACCACTCTCCCTTCCCACTCCTAGCATTTCTCTACACTGTAGCATCTAACATTCCCAGGACCAATGGTATTTCCTCCCATTGATGTCCAAACAGGCCATCCACTGATACATATGTGACTGGAGCCATGTATCTCTCCATGTGTACTCTTTTGTTGGTGGTTTAGTCCCTGGAAGCTCTGGGAAATCTGGTTGGTTAACATAGTTTTATTTCTATGGGGTTGCAAACCCCTTCAGCTCCTACAGTACTTCTCCTAACTCCTCCATTGGGGTCACTGTACTCAGTCTGATGGTTGACTACAAGCATCTGCCTCTGTATTTGTCAGGCTCTGGCGGAGCCTCTCAGGAGGCAGCTATATCTGGCTCCTGTCAGCAAGCACTTCTTGGCATCCAAAAGATTGTCTGGGTTTGGTATCTGTATATGGGATGGATACCTAGATGGGGCAGTCTATGGATGGCCTTTCCTTCAGTATCTGCTCCACACTTTGTCTCTGTATTTCCTTCCTTGAGTACACTTAGGTCTTTCTTCTTTAGCTTCAAGTGGTCTATGGATTGTATCTTGGGCATTCCAAGATTTTGGGCTAATATCCACTTATCAGTGAGTGCATACCATGTGTGCTCTTTTGTGACTGGGTTACCTCACGCAGGATAATATTTTCTAGTTCCATCCATTTGCCTAATAGTTTATGAAGTCATTGTTTTTTAATAGCTGATTTGTACTCTGTTGTGTAAATGTACCACATATTCTGTATCCATTCCTCTGTTGAAGGACATCTGGGTTCTTTCCAGCTTCTGTCTATTATAAATAAGGACATATTAGAGCATGTGTCCTTGTTATATGTTGGAGCATCTTTTGGGTATATGCCCAGGAGTGGTACAGCTCGGTCCTCAGGTAGTACTATATCCAAATTTCTGAGGAACCACCAGACTCATTTCCAGAGTGGTTATACCAGCTTGCAATCCCGCCAACAATGAAGGAGTGTTCCTTTTTCTCCCTATCCTTACTAGCATCTGTTGTCAGCTGAGTTTTTGATCTTAGACATTCTGACTGGTGTAAGGTTGAATCTCAAGGGTTGTCTTGATTTGCATTTCCCTGATGACTAAGGATGTTGAACATTGACCAGTCATAGTCTCCAACCTCCTCTCCTCCCAGTTTCATCATTAAATATCCCTCTCCATAGTACTCTTCTTCTCCTTAGAGAAAGAAGCCCCTCCTTTTGGTGCCTCCCCACCCTGGGACATCCAGGTGCAGTAAGCCTAAGCACATCCTCCTCCACTGAGGCCCAATCAGGTATTTCAGTAATGGAAAGGGATCCAGTGAAAAGTATCAATGTCAGAAACAGTCTCAGCTCCAACTGGTATGAGGCCCACATGAAGAAAAAGCCACCTTCTCTCTTTAGGTGGGACTCCAAGCCTAGGAAAGGGGATATCAACCTACTCACAAAACAATCATCCCCAGATTTGCTCTGCTTACAAGATACATAGGGATAAAGATTGATCAGAGACTGAGGAAAAGGCCAAGCAATAACTGGCCCAATTTGAGAAAAATCTCCTGTAAGAGAGCCAATTTGTGACACTCTTCATGATAATCTGCTGTGCTTCAGGCAGAAGCCTAGCATAACTGTCTCCTGAGAGGCTTCATCCAGCAACTGATGAAAGCTATACATCAATCAACAGCCAAACATTAGGAGGAGTAGTCCTATGGAAGAGGTGGGTCAAGGGATTGTCATATAAGAAAGCTGGAAGGCTCAAAGTTACCACAAAAGATCTCCAAAGTCAACTAACCTGGTCCCATGGGGACTCACAGAGACTGAACAAACAACTAAAAAACACACAGGAGCTCAATATAGGCCCCCTACAAATTTGTAGTAGATTGTTATATTCTTGTTTGAAATTCTAGCAAGCAATGATTTTATTTATTTGAATTCAGTTTTTGGCCGCACATGCACTTAAAATCTGTGTTGAGTTAAAACACACTTCTCTGATATGTCAGCCTTGCTAATGCTGATGTTCTGAAAGTCACTCTTGCCCTATTCTCTACATTGTTCCTGGGGAGTTCAGTTCTTGTATTTCACACTCTATGGAATCGTTATTTGTCCTTCTTTCTAAATACTTTGTGTCATATAAGATTTTTTTTAATGTGTTCTTTTCAAATGTCAAATTATTGCAGAAATCTCTTCAGGAACCTTATAGAAAATACTATGTCACCACACCAATGTCCATTCTTCTTTCATATTTGACTTTACTTTCCAGCTGTGATCAATGAATTATTCATTTGTTTATTGTGTGTTGATCCTCATTACACTGTGAGCTCCATGAAAACAGAACTCAAGTCTGTTTATTCTCCATTGTGTCCCCAGTGTCTAGCATATTATAGCTACTTAATAAATATTTATAGAAGAACAAATGTGAGCTAAATATTTTAATACTACAGAACAGCTCCATTTAAATATAGTGATAACTTCAGCTTAATATATATTTTGTATCATACTAATATAGCCCACTGATTCTCAAATGGAAATAATCATGTAAATCAAATGATCATTTTTAATGTCTAAATATGTTTTTTGGTTGTCAAAACATAGATTTGAGAAGACTATTTCCACCTATTACACAGAGGCAAGGAAATATCTATATAGTCTCCCATTCGAACACTCATAGAATAATCTTGTCTCACATATTACTAGCATTACTCTATGGAAATCCTTAGCATAGCCAATATCATTTTATTTTCCATTCCACTTTCCCCATGTTACACACTTCACTTTCAATCTTTACTTGGATCTTTAATAAAGTTGCCTGGACTAAGGCTTTAAATTTGAAATCCATTTATATAAACATACCACGACTGAAATACTTTTAAAAAATGTACTATGGACCTCTTTTCTATGTGTTTTCTTCTTTCTTCAATGCATTTTTTTAAAATTGATATAGAAATCTTGGAGTAGTATTTTAATTGTCAAATTTTCAAACCTAAGTTCAAAGACAAATGTCTGCAACTCAGTGTATTTTCATAAAATCAGGCCATACACATATGTGGAGTGCTTAAATTAGAGAAAAATATTATAATTACTCCAGGAGTCCACATGCCCTTTTGGACTCTCAAAACTCAATATAATTCTCTCTTTAGGTTTTAGGCAGCACAGATATATGTAGCATGTATGTATGTGATATATATGATAGTATATTATATACATGCTTATATGGTATTATAAATGATATGTTTATACGGTATGATAGATATATATATATATATATACACAGACATACATACATACATATACATGCTACATATGTATGTATATAATTTAATATATGATAATATGTGTATATTATACATTTCACATGTCTATTACATTTATAGATTTTTGGATTCTTTTCTCCTAAAAATTGTATTCAACTATAATAATGAAATCTTTTCTTTTTTTTTTTTTTTTTTTTTTTTTNGAACTCACATAACATGTACTCACTGATATGTGGATACTAGCCCAGAAGCCTAGACTACCCAAGATACAATTTACTAAACACATGAAACTCAAGAAGAATGAAGTTCAAAATGTGGTCTCTTCGCCCCTTCCTAGAATTAAGAACAAAGCACACATTGAAGGAGTTACAGAGATCATGTGTGAAGCTGAATCAAAAGGATAGACCAACCAGTGACTGCGGCTCCCAAGGATCCTTCCCATAATCAGCCACCAAAAACAAACACTATTGCATATGCCAGCAAGATAATGCTGAAAGGGCTCTGATATAGCTGTCTCGTGGGAGGCTATACCAGTGCCTGGCAAACACAGAAGTAGATGCTCACAGTCAGCTATTAGTTCGAAATCAGGATTCCCAAGGAAGGAGCTAGAGAAAGTACCCAAGGAGCTGAAGGGGTCTCCAACCCTATAGGTGGAAGAATAACATGAACTAACTAGTTCCCCCTGTGCTCATGTCTCTAGCTGCATATATGGAAGAAGATGGCCTAGTTGGCCATCATTGGGAGGATAGGCCCCTTGGTCATGCAGACTTTATATGCCCCAGTACAGGGGAACGCCAGGGCCATTATGTGGGAGGGGGCGAGTAGGGGAGCAGGGCAGGGATGGGGGAGTGTATGGGGAAATTTCTAGATAACACTTGAAATGTAAATGAAGAAAATATCTAATAAAGAGAAAAAAAAGGACATAAAAGAAAAAAAAAGAAAGGAGATTGCTAGCTAAATAGACTATAAAATAACTATTCTTATTTACCTTATATATTACTCAAATGCTCAGGGTAACCTATACTTTTTTATTATATATTTAAGTCATTACAGCTTACAGTATAAATATAATAAGAAGCTAAATCATAGTTATTACAAGCTCTAATTCTAAATAAAAGGTTTTTCTAGATTTGAAGGGTTTGTTTTTGTTTGTTTTTTAACACTTATAGAAATACTTAAGAGTAACTTCAATGTATGAATAACATCTAAATTCTATTTAAATTATAATTATTTTATTTTTATGAAAAGGAAAAAATTATAATTGTTTTTGGTTTAGAGTAACACATGTAAGAGTTAAAGTGCATGTGAACAGAAACGAAATTTATTCTTCTCTGATAAAAGAGTTGTTATATTTGGGATACATTATGATTTCAGGTTTATCAAGAGGAAGCTCTGAGTTATAAGAAAATTTTGTTACCTTTATTTTCTTATTTATTCACTTCACATCAAGACTACAATCTCCTTCCTTCCTCTTCTTACAGTCCCAACCCCACATAGCCCCGCTTCCCAACCACACATATGTCTTCTCTGAGAAGGGATGACCTCATATGAGTACCAATCTGCCATGGTATGGAGTCAAAGCAGGACTAGACACATCCTCTCACTTGGTGGCCACACAAGGCAGCCCAGCTAGGAGAAAGGGATGTAAATAGAGGCAACAGAGTCAGAGATGGCCTCCCTCCCACTGTTAGGGGAACCACTTGGAACTGCACATCTACTGCATATGTGTATGTGGCCTAGGTACATCCCATGGATGCTCTTTGGATGGTGTTTCAGTCTCTGTGATCCCCATCAGCCCAGGTTAGTTGACTCTGCAGGTCTTTTTGTGATGTCCTTGAACTGTCCAGCTCTTAGCTCTCTCAATCCTTCCTCCCATGCTTCCATAAGACTACCTAAGTTCTACGTAATGCTGGCTGTGGATCTCTGCATCTGTTTCCTTTAGCCACTGGAGGAAACCTCTCAGGAGACAGTTATGCCAGGGTCCTGACTATAAGAAAAACAAGTTATTGTTAATAGTGTCAGGAGTTGGCTCTCTCCAATGGGATGGGTCAGTCATCGATTGGTCAATCCCTCACTCTGCTCCATCTTGATGCCTGCACATCATGTAGGTCAATTTGGGGTTGAAGGTTTTGTTGGTGGGTTGCTGTCTCCTTGAGATCCATCAACTTGGCATTGAAGGAAGTAGCACTAGGTTGACTCCTTGTGTGTTAATAGGATCCTTCAGTAGGCCATAGCTGGGTGGGTAAATGAACTACACATTTATATTTCTAAAGGAAAATTCACCATATTTCCATCCAAAGGTCATTATATTACTGTTCTATAGTCTAAACTATAGCTAATATTTTTGTTTCGTGGATAAAGATTCATTATCTGACACCCGGAGTCCAGCCAGGGTTGCATCTTCTCTCTCTCTCTCTCTCTCTCTCTCTCTCTCTCTCTCTCTCTCTCTCTCTCTCTCTCTCTCTCTTTGGTTTTCTTCGAGACAAGGTTTCTCTGTATAGCCCTGGCTGCCCTGGAACTCACTTTGTAGACTAGGCTGGCCTTGAACTCAGAAATCTGCCTGCCTCTGCCTCCCAAGTACTGGGATTAACGGTGTGCACCACCACGCCCCGCTTCAGGGTTGCATTTCATTCTGAAAAACTGAGTTTGAAAGAATGTACAAATGATTATGGATACATTTTAAATATCAACTAGTACAGATTTACTAAAGGATGTGTTTCATCACTATAGACATGTTTAGGCCAATCCTATAGGGATTATGTCTGAGACAATATTAATTTGTTGAAATTAATCCTATCACTTAGTAGAGATGAAAGCTGTAACATTCCTTTTTTAATTAAATCCTGTTTAAAATTCCAAATGTAGTCCTAAAACATTACTGTAGATGAGTAAAAACAAATAGATAATTAGGAATAGATAATAGTTTGAAGGAGAAAATCTGAGAAGAGTACTCACTAGGAAAATAGGTGATACAGTCATAAATTATTCTAATGGCCACCATGTGTGCATTCTGGTTGTACTATATGGAGAAAGTGCCAGCAAATTAACCTTCAAATCAGATGGAAAGGCACTAGTGTGTGTTAACATGACTAGTGGCTAATAATTCAAACACTGTACTAGCTATTTTTCACATCTTCTTTGTAGTTTACATTACAAACAATCAAGTATACTATAAAATCTTTGGGAAAAGCAGTTATGGGTGTCTTCTGTTTGGGGTTGAAACAAGGTCTACATATGTAATCTGTTCTGGTCCTGTGATTTTTCTGAGTAAGCAGATTGCAGGTTTGCAACACCAAGCCTGACTTCATACATTTCCTGTCATTCACAAGGGATCAAATGTAATAAAGAGCAGAAGCAAAACTCCACGTTTTATAAATATGACACTAGATGGCTCTGAATCTTAATTTAAAGTATAGACTTTGCCTCTTCTTATTTTACATAATTAAAATTCGTAAAGAACATTATACGCTAGATTCTAAGGATATTTAGGTCAGTTTCCGAGGAAACTCAGACCGTCCTCTGCAGATACTTACAGCAACTTTTATGGGTTTTCCCTTCTTCCAGGGTAGTGCATTAAAATGCACCGCTTTACTCTAAAAGATTTATTGTAAAAAAACGTTTAGAATTTTAAAGATGTTTTATCCCAGACACATCTGCTTAAGCCTTTCCACTTTTCCAAGGGCAAAGAATGCCATGTATTTATGATGTTTTGCATGCTTCGCAACTTAGCTGTAATAAAAAAAAAAAAATCATTCATTCTTTAAATGGAGAAGTAAAAGAAGAAACTGATTAGGAGATATACCGAGTGAGGACAGAAGCAAAGCATTACACCAAGGGATGTATTTGCAGAGAGAAGAGATAGAAAAACTGCATCTTAGATAAACACCTTTAATATTAAATTTAAAATTGGATACTTGAAAACTACTTACAGTATAACTTCGGTGCTTGCAATATAAAAGGATCACAACACTGTGAGGTATTTGATGTTATTTAGTTTGAATGTGATGAACCCACGTATGTAAATGTATATAATATACACTTATATGTACATATACACACCTTAAATAGAAGTGTGTTCTATTTCTTTATTATACATAACAAAGACTGAGAAAATATAAAGCAAGATCTTTTTTTAACTGCATCAGAATAGGAATTGAACTTTATTCTTCTCTAGTAAAAGAATAGATTTTTTTGTGTGTGTGAGATGCAAAATACTTCTGTTTACTCAAGTGGAAACTGTCTCTCCGGATATTTGACTTCATTCAATGACGAGTTTCTTTCATAGAAATCAATAATAAATATTTACATTTTAAATTATAAGTAATGAAAACCAAATGAGGAAATAAAGTTCATTATATCACATTCATATGCATAATTCAGTAATTTAAGTGTTATTTATTTAAATATTTTGAATATAAATAGGGTCACAGGTATTAAAGTTACTTTAAATCTTTGTTATTTGTGAAAAATAATAACTTAAATACTGTTAAATATCAAGTAATTTTGAAAATCTCTTATGCCTTGTCCAGTATGACTTGTGTCTCATCTCAATTAACAACAGAAACACATTGCAGTTTTCCCTCAGTGTTTATTTACTGAGCTGCAAAACAGATTAATGTTAAAATGTGCGTGAGTGACTCTGTGAACTGGATGGTTTGAATGATGGAATACATAGGTTCCACAGCCGTGATGGTTAATCTCAGTTACTGAGATTTACTTGATCTACATATACACAATCTTGAATCCCTATGAGGGATTTTCTTGACAAGAAGGACTTCCCAAGGGAATCCCCAGTTTAAACATGGATTGAACCTTCTGGTGGCAGCCTAGACAAATTGGAAGATGAAAATGTTTTTGTATCCTGTCTTCTCTGTCTGTCTCTCCTTTTATTTATTTAACAAAGAGGAAGTTTGTTTTTTTTTACTCATTATAAAGTGGGAAATACTGAAACTAGCTAGTTTCTGTGAAATATATTATGATTACAATCTTTGTCCCCTAAATCTTTCCAGCCGCTCTTGAAATTCCCTCTACCTAAATACAAACCCTTTTTCTCTTTTTCCTTAGAAAACAAACAGACAGCTAGACACAAACAAACAAACAAACAAATAAACAAATCAAAATAGAACAAGTAATAGCAAGCCCGTCTCTCCTGTGGTGGGAACAGAAGCTAATCTTCAGTCCTCCATGATTTCATAGCCTGAAACACTCTTGAGTGCTAAGTCTGTCCAGGATTTCATAAGCATTGTTCGACTCTCCAGACCATATCATATAAGGCAATCTAACAACTCCCATATCTATATTTAGAATTACTTGTATGAATGTACATATATAAACATATATACATATATACATATTCTGTCACACACACACACACACACACACACACACACACATATATATATATATATATATATATATATATATATATATATACATATATATATTCTGTCAGTTCTTCCTTATAGAGAATGCCAAATATTATAGTTTGCTCTACCATCAGTACTGCTCCGATGTGTCTGACCATATTGGTTTTGAGAGAAAGACTGTAAGATATACCTGGACATTTCGATTAGAAATACTCCCAGAAGATGTTCCAACTGGTAATAAGAACACATGCTCCACTATGTTCATAGCAGCCTTATTTATAATAGCCAGAAGCTGGAAAGAACCCTTCAACAGAGGAATGGATACAGAAAATGTGGTACATTTACACAATGGAGTACTACTCCGCTACTAAAAACCATGAAATTATGAAATTCTTGCAAATGGATGTATCTGGAGGAGGATATCATCTTTAGTGAGGTAACCCAATCACAAAAGAAGTCACTAGATATGCACTCACTGATAAGCAGATATTAGCACAGAATCTTAGATACAATTTGCAAAACACAAGAAAATCAAGAAGAAGGAAGACCCTCATGTAAATACTTCATTTCTCCTTAGAATAGGGAACAAAACACCCATGTAAGGAGTTACAGAGACAAAATTTAGAGCTAAGACGAAAGGATGGACTATCCAGAGACTATCCCACCTGGGGATCCATTCCATAACCAGTATCAAACCCAGACACTGTTGCATAGGACAGCAAGAGTTTGCTGAAGGGACCCTAATATAACTGTCTCATATGAGGCTATGCAAGTGCCTGGCAAATACAGAAGTGGATACTCACAGTCATTTATTGGATGGAACACAGGGCCCCCAATGGAGAAGCTAGAGAAAGTACCCCAGGAGCTGAAGCGGTCTGCAACCCTATAAGAGGAACAACAATATGAACTAACATGAACCCCCAGAGCTTGTGTCTCTAGCTGCATATATAGCAGGAGATGGCCTATTTGGCCATCATTGGGAAGAGAGGCCCTTTGGTATTGCAAACTTTATATGCCCCAATACAGGGGTAGGTCAGGGCCAAGAAGTGGGAGAGGGTGGTTAGGGGAACAGGGCGGGGATGATATAGGGAACTTTCAGGATAGCATTTGAAATGTAAATTAAGAAAATATCTAATTAAAGATGTAATAAAAGATAAAATAAAGCAAAAATTAACTAATCAAAAAAAGAGAAAAAAGAGAAGAGAAGAGAAGAGAAGAGAAGAGAAGAGAAGAGAAGAGAAGAGAAGAGATACTCAAAGCTTTTAGGATTTTTGAGTTTGTGTAGGAACCTGAAAGACAGAAGTGCTGTGGAACATAAAGAAAATAGAGACCTAGATTGTAACATTTCAGAGATAAACAAATACTATCAGAGTCACTCATGGAATACATTGTAAGATTTTGTGGTTACTGAATAGCTGGAACCATAGAAGAATCAGCTGTAGTACAAGTTGATCAAAGTTATATCTCAAGCAGAGCAATGATCTTAGCAATGTATAAGAGTCACACATTTGGTACTCTTTGAACATATAGAAAAAGATGTTGACAAGGTCATCAGCAGTGGTTGGGGCCTATCATCATCTAGCAGGGCTGGGCTTTCCTGAAGTGAGGGAAGAGGAGATCATCGGGCCAAATTTCAACCTTAGCTCTAGTAGAGATCCTGGGGTAGTAAATATGCTAGGACATTCATCAAGAAAAGCAAGAATTTAGGGATCTATTTGTGTGACTTCTTTTTTGCCTTTTTCTTATTAGAGAGAATATTACTTCACATCCAGTTAATTTTTTTGATAAAACAAAAAACAAAACAAAACAAAACAATAACCACAACAACAAAAAACAACTATAGCTGGAAAGTAAAATTTTCCTGACTCTCTCAGTTATGGCACACACACACACAGGTAATCTTATTTTGCAAAACCAACATACATTTAGTTTGTACTTAGTTTTGTTTTATTACAGAGACTCTGCTCAGCAATACCATCAAAGCCAAATAACTGCCATTTTCATGTTTAAAGCTATGCCTGCTTTAAATGAT
Source organism: Mus minutoides (assembly GCA_902729485.2). Classification (NCBI taxonomy): domain Eukaryota; kingdom Metazoa; phylum Chordata; class Mammalia; order Rodentia; family Muridae; genus Mus; species Mus minutoides. Next base: position 3,794,470 of record LR749526.1, read on the forward strand.
AAATGATAAATAAATGAGAAAAATAAAATTATTCAAAAACTTGATGATTTTAAGTGTTCACTCAACAAGGTCCCTTCCTTTGAGCATTTAACTAGTCCTCCCAACCTAGTACATAACTCTGTCCTACTTTTACACGGTCTGGTCTTGGGGAGACAAAATATGTGTGGTTAAAATAACCAAGGAGAGAAACCTCATCTTATGTGTCTGCAGAGAAAGCCATAGTTGTTCTGAGTGAAGAATTTCCAGTGTAGTTGCCTCCAGAATGTCTCTACCACAATTGTTCACCTACAGTCTATAAATAAGCCTTACAATCTATAGTAGGAATAGTATCATTGATTAATCACAGCTTTCTACATAAATATTCTCACAACAGAAAGAATTGTTTTGTGGAAATAATTATGCCTCATGATATTAAAAAAATTCAGTAAACGGGTAATAGATAAAACTATAAGTTCTTTAATAAAAATTACTTGTTTGTGCTTAAAGATTAAAAAGATTCAACATTTTCCCAAAATGGAGCAAACAGCCAAATGCAAGCTTTGAGGCCCTAACTAAGTCATTTAAGGTAAGTAAAAGATTAGATTTTTGTAGGTACTGGCTTTAAAATATGAGTATAATCAAGATCTATTAAAAGCCATGATTTCTGCTCAAGTTTTTTTCATTCTTATACAGTGGTTATAAATGCCCCACATGGGGATCCATCCCATTTACAGTTACCAAATGCAGACACTCTGATGGATTCCAAGAAGTGCTTGCTGACAGAAGCCTGATATTGCTATCTCCTGCTCACAGCTAACCATTGAACTAAGCACAGGGTCCCCAAGGGAGGAGCTAGAGAAAGAACTGAAAGTGTTGAAGGTATTTGCAATCCCATAGGAACAACAACAATATCAACCAACCAGACTCCCCAGAGCTCCCAGGGACTAAACCATGGAGTACACATGAAGGGACCCATGGCTCCAGATGCAGATGTAGTACAGGATGGCCTTGTTGGGCACCAATGGGAGAAGAGCACCTTCATCTTGTGAAGGCTCAATGCCCAAGTGTAGAGGAATGAGAGGATTTGGATGAAGGAGTAGGTAGGCGAGTGGGTGAATACCTTCATAGAAACTGAGAGGGGAGATGGAATAGGGAGTTTCCAGGGGGGAATCTGGGAAAAGAGATAACATTTGAAATGTAAATAAAGAAAATATCCAATAAAAAAAAATCCACATTGCTTTGATTCACCATCTCAGTGTTTAATAACCATACTTGGAAGCCTAAAAGGCGACCATGTGCTGTGTATGAGAGAGCTGAGGAAGCAGAGATACTTATAATCTCTGAAGCAGAGAAGACCACAAGTGAGTCTCAGATTCTTCGATCTGTTTATAACTACCCTGGTTCTTGCCTCTTGGAAAAAGAAAGTAAGTAATTTACTTCCTTTATGCAGTAGTCTACCCAACTTGCTTCTCATATTGGAGTTTAAAATATCAGAAAGAAAACTAGAACAACAACTAAAATGTCACTGAACATGTTTTTTTTTTTTTTTTCTTCAGAAAAAGATGGAATATATCTTTATTTAACAAGACTACTTGAGAACCTCATGAAAGTGACAATAGTATTGACAAACATGTCTTCTCTTTAGTTCATCTTAAAAGAAATGTGATGGACTTGAGAGTGATATCCAGTGCTTTATTAAGTTGTAGCTGAAAGAATGGTACTGACCAATGCATTCTACAATTTAGAGCACTTTATTGAGACATAACTTATTAGAAAGAAGTGTGTCTAGTGCTATCATAGTTAAAAAATGTTTTCAGGTGAAAAGTGTTAAGATTGCAGATCTTCTGATTCTAGTCTTTATCATTTTTATGACTGGGAAATTAAGAAATTCTGGTAACACATCTATTAATATTTTAAAATCAGTTGGACAGTGGTGGCACACACCTTTAATCCCAGCACTTGGGGGGCAGAGGCAGGTGGATTTCTGAGTTCAAGGCCAGCCTGGTCTACAAAGTGAGTTTCAGGACAGCCAGGGCTATACAGAGAAACTCTGTCTCGAAGAAAACCAAACCAAAAAAAAAAAAAAAAAATTAAAAACATGGACACCTTAAAGATGATATTACGAGTCTCTATCATGATGGATAACAGTAGGCCACTCTAGAGGAAGACCAACAGTCTCAACTAACTAAACCATCCTGCACCACCGAGATCTCTCAGACACTGAGCCACCAACCAGGCAGCATACACCTGCTGATATGAGGCCCCTAACGCATATACAGCAGAGGACTGCTGGGTGTGTGGGTGTACTTAGTCAGAGAAGGCACCTAACCTTCAAGAGACTTGGATCCCGAGAGAATGGGGAGGCCTGGTGGGCTGGAGACAGGTGGGGACATCCTCTTGGAGACAAGAGGAGGTGGTGTGGGATGTAGGACAATCAGAGGGTAGATCAGGATGGGGGTAGAGTTTGAACTGCAAAAATAATTAAAGAATAATTTTTTTAAAAGGTGAGTCAAGAAATAAAGTAGTTTCCTAAAGTGATTCAATGACTTTATGTTAGGAAATATCTAAAAGTCTGATTACTGGAGGGATATATTCAATGTTTGTTAATTACATATTTGAGTATGCATTCCTAATTCCTAATTTCTTCTAGTTCTCATCGTTTCAATTTATTAGTTATGCAAGTGTAAAAATGTCCCTTATAGCTTATGTTCATTTAAATATTTTCTGATACATGTATATACTCTTTACATTTCCCCTAGAAGGCAAAAACAAAAACAAAACAAAATAACTTTTTTTACATATAAAGAGAAAAACTGTTTCACATATAGTACTATTTTAGACTCAATTATCTATTGACAAAACAAAACTATGACTGGAGTTATGGCTCAGACTTCAAAATTATTTCCTCCACGTCAATGAGAATCAGAGTTTAGATGCTATACTCATGTGTTCCCCATAAACTTGTAGTCCCAGATCTTAGAACTGAACCACAGGTTCAGACAGAAAACCTGGATTAATGGTGCAGACAGGGAGCATTAGCAGACATCTGACACCCTCATATCCCTGGATATATGCACAGGCCAGCACACCCACACACACAAACACTCCAACACCCATAAAGACACATGCATTCATTAGAAAGCACACGAAGGGAGTAAATACCTGTAAAAACTGAACAAAAAGATACAGAGGGCTTCTAGAGAACCACGAGTTGGAAACTTACTGTTGTGCTTTTATTTATGGCCTCATGCATTGAGTTGCAATGAAGTACATAGTAGGCATATGCACAAGTGTTTCAAATAATCAGTCTGCATTTTGAAAGAGATAGGAAAATGGAGCACAAGAGGATAGTATCCAGTTTCCTTGAGTTTTCAATTATCAATTAATGTTTGTTAATGATTTATTTTGTAGCAATTAGTTGGATAATAAATAGGACAAAAGAGACCAGTGACTATTGGACTGAGCACAATAAAGAGAAAGAAGTACTTTTAACTGTAATTGGAGGCAAAGGAATAAAGATGATAAAAGGATGTGTATGCAGGAGTCTCATAATCAATGTGTATGATCTGATACACACATGATGAATATTTTTAATGTTAGCACAATTTACTTTTTATGGAATCAACAATTCTGCATTTCTTCTATTCTGCTATATTGTCTAGCTCCTGTCTGGGGAGAGGTCAAACATTCATTTGAGGAAAAGCCAATGGATTCTAAAATTTTAACCTGCTAAGAAACATTCATATCCTGAGAAGTTGAAATCTCACCCCAAGGTGTAGTTTAAGGGCAATAGTAGATTTATATGCTTGTGGATTTCTCAGAATGAATCACCGAGGCATAATACACTTTACAAAGGCCTGTAATGGTTCTAAATGCTGGTGTTATGTGTAGCTCCAGGTCATATTTTCTATTACAGGAGATATGAGAGTATAAAAAGCTGCATCACATAGCACATCAATAAAAGAACACCATAGGCTTTGTCTTACCTTACAGAATTCTTTGAAATTGTTTTCTCCTCTCTCTCTCTCTCTCTCTCTCTCTCTCTCTCTCTCTCTCTCTCTCTCTCTCTCTCTCTCCAGTGAAGAAACTTGAAAAGTTCAATGTACTTTCTTTCTCTACTATCCTAGTTCCTCTCATTTCCTTTTAGGTTGAGCTTCATGTATGGTGGGAGATAGCAGGACAGATTTAGGCAGAGGCTCAAAGAGAAGTGAAGGGGTGTGAGAACAGATCCCGCTGCTGCTGATAAAAACAAGGGTAGCTTCTAACAATTGTGCTAAAAAGTACAATGAAGGAAAACATTGATTTTGACTGCAATATTGTTTACCCAAGAAGAAAACAATAAAATAATTTATTAAAATATTTCCAGGCTTAACTCCTCAGACATCATATTTTAATAAGTATTTCTATGAGCATTGGCAAATAACATATTCCATGGACTATTTACCTCACATTGGGAAGAAAACTAAAAACAAATGAAATGCATTTGTTTTAGTTATCTTTTTTATTACAACTTTTGTGACTACAACCTGATGAATTATTTACACAGGCTCTATTTTTCCTGCTGGTCTCACTGTCCAATCTATTTGAATAACATTTATGCTGGATGGTTATCATTGATTCAGCAAAAGTTCTCTGTTAGCATGGAAGATGCTGACGACGACTACTACTACTACCAATAATAATAATAACTGAGAGATTACTTCCTTTACTTAATAACATGAACTGAATTATAAGTGAGTCCCAAACAATTAATTAAGTTGTATCAGAAGGAAATAAAAATGATATCACAGGAAAGAAGAAGAAAAAATCCTTTTCTCTTTATGTGAATCAGAATTACAGCCTGAAACAAGAATATATTGAAAATATTTTATGAATAAATTTTTCTCTGAGCATCATTAGGAATAACAAGTTCTTTTGCAGTCCTTGGAGTACAAATTAAGGGCAATTGAACAAAAATGCAAATTAATGTATTTTTTGTTGAAACATACATATAGCCTTCATGTGTTATAGTATTCCAGGATTTGTAGAAGTACATTAAACTTTACAAGCTAATATCCTTTGTAATGACCTAGATAAAAATTGCAATATGACTTATGGCTATTATTTATGTGATACAACTGGTTACTATCTAATAATCAGTTCTCTGAGAGCACTCTGGAAACACCTACTGACACTTTTTTTTTTCTCTTTATTAGATATTTTCTTCATTTACATTTCAAATGTTATCCAGAAATTTCCCCTTACCCTCCCGCATCCCCGCCCTGCTCTCCTACCCACCCCTCCCACATATTGGGCCTGGCGTTCCCCTGTACTGGGGCATATAAAGTCTGCATGACCAAGGGGCCTCTCCTCCCAATGATGGCCAACTAGGCCATCTTCTTCCATATGTGCAGCTAGAGACATGAGCGCAGGGGGAACTAGTTAGTTCATGTTATTCTTCCACCTATAGGGTTGAAGACCCCTTCAGCTCCTTGGGTAATTTTTCTAGCTCCTTCCTTGGGAGTCCTGTGTTCCATCTAATAGCTGACTGTGAGCAACCACTTCCATGTTTGCCAGGCACTGGTATAGCCTCCCAGGAGACAGCTATATCAGGTCCCTTTCAGCATTATCTTGCTGGCATATGCTATAATGTTTATTTTGGTGGCTGATTATGGGAAGGATCCCTGGCAGCTGCAGTCACTGGTTGGTCTATCCTTTTGATTCAGCTTCACACATGATCTCTGTAACTCCTTCAGTGTGTGCTTTGTTCTTAATTCTAGGAAGGGGCAAAGAGACCACATTTTGAACTTCATTCTTCTTGAGATTCATGTGTTTAGTAAATTGTATCTTGGGTAGTCTAGGCTTCTGGGCTAGTATCCACATATCAGTGAGTACATGTTATGTGAGTTCTTTTGTGATTGGGTTACCTCACTCAGGATGACACCCTCCAGATCCATCCATTTGCCTAGGAATTTCATATATTCGTTGTTTCTAATAGCTGAGTAGTACTCCATTGTGTAAATGTACCAAATTTTCTTTTATCCATTCCTCTGTTGAGGGACATCTGGGTTCTTTCCAGCTTCTGGCTATTATGAATAAGGCTGCTATGAACATAGTGGAACATGTGTCCTTATAACCAGATGGAAACTCTTCTGGATATATGCCGAGTAGAGAATCTATTTGCACTAACAGGAAATTTTAATTTATGTCACAGTATTTCCCCTTGTTTTCTTCTTTGCCTTCATCACAAGAATTTTTATTGACCTAAACTTCAAAATAAAAAACATGATAAATGGCAAAGATCATTACGTGCGAGATATTTTGACCAGATAGCTTTGAAGTGTTATTTTACCAATTAGTTATTTTTACTCACCTACTCTGGTATTTCATTGACTAGCTGTGTTTACATTTTTCTACATTTACAGGCAGAGCCCTATTCTGTACTTACAATTACAAAAGTTGGATTATCACAGCAGGCACATATCAGCAAATTAACCGAAGGCTTTGTAATAAAATTGTGACACTAAACAATTTTGAGAAATTCTAAAATCAAATTTTATCTTATTCTCTTAAATAGTCCACAAAGAAACTAAATTGAGCATGCGCAAAAACTATTTTGGGAAAGATTTAATAAAAGTGTACTGCTAGTTATCCGTTTTGACATCGATACATACTATGGACTGAACTGCTCCCTTCATAATTTATATGTTAAAGTCTTAATCTCTTACCTCCTTGTTTTCTGATATCGCATATGACTGACTCATATAAGGTGGAGATAAGGTCTGAATAGAGAGGAGATGGGCCAGTAACATCGGATTGGTACCACTTTGAGTCTCTGCACAAGAATGTGTTCCTTCTGTGTGCCTCCATATCTGTTGATAATGACTCACTGGAAAGATAATATCCCTTCACAATCAAAAAGATAAGATGAATGTTAAAGTTATGTGGTAAGAAAACAGCTTAAGCTAGGCCAAGGAAGAAAACATAAACAGTATCTTATTGTAGAATCTACACTTTAAAAGGAAAAGATCATAAAGCAGAGTTCGGTTCTATTTAGAGAAAAAAAGGGATCTAGTGAAAGACAAAAGGAAGTCAGGTTGAATAAGATCACAAAATATGATACAAATTAAAGATCAATCTAAAGGAACTCATAATGTTGGACATTGAATATGTCTAACAAAAATTTTTAAATGACAAGAAAAATGTCTGTATCACCCTGTGTATGGTATTTTGTTATGGCTACCTCAGCTACTCAGAGTATAATAGATTGAAAGCCTTGGCAGTATTACACCTAAACGAGTTTTGCATTACCTGTTCCCTTTAGCACTCATCAAAGATGAGAGCTAAAGGACACATTCATTCACTCAAAATTTCTAACACACATTAAAATATAGTTCTTTTTGGAGATGCATGAAATGTGTTATGTGTTCTACATAAATTGGAGATGGTTCTTGGCTCCTGAAATGAGGAAGAAATATAATTAATCATATTCATTAAAGCACCCATCTAAGAATGTAATAGAACTGTTAGTTGGAGTTTTAATCAATTCTCGAATATCAACTTTCTTTAGTCTCAATTCTTAGAATGAACAAGTGTCATGGAGAACAAATTAAAGCAGATGGGGAACAAATTTTGAGTTTTATTGCTTAAAAAGTGAACAAACGAGCAAAGGACATGGATTAAAAGCACAGCCAAACTAATCCGAGAACATCTCCTAGTATAGACCAACTTATTTACTCAGTCACCAGAAGTGGACAACTACGGCTTGTTCCAGAAAGCACAGCCAGAGTGTTAAGCTCACCACACGGCTGAGGAAGCCAGCCAGCACACTCTTCATAAGGCAGAATGCTCAGATGAGGAGTGTTTCCAAACTCATTAGTCAGATAATTCTGCTCTTCTGAGAGGAGGACTAATTTGGGAGCCTGAAAAGGGTGAGAATGAGTAGTTATACAGCAGAAACCCAAGTGGAGAAGCTGAGGAACCAGGAGGAGGGCACAGTCCAAATGTAGGAAATGAAACAGAAGGGCAGTGCCGGCCAGGATTAGTCCATGAGTCTGCCATTGAAAGCCCCTACTCTCAACAAAGTAACTTATTACAAACTGCTTATTAACAGATATAAAACCCAAAAACATACCAATTTATAGCTTATCTTTCATTATGGTGAGTTATGTGGTAAATGTTAGCTTAGTTTTAATTATTGCACAATAACATACATTTGTGGATTATGGGGCAAAATACCAATGCAAAATATTAATATGTGATGATTAGTTTTAATGTCAACTTGCCATGACCTAGAAGCATCGATGTAGGGATTCAACTGAAGAATTGGCCTAGAGGCCTTAATAGATCTGCAAGGTTTCTCCTCAGTGTGGGAACCACGTTATGGCAGGTACACAGATTTGAAAGGGTGTAGAAGAAGGAAGATTATGTGGCTTTGTCCTCTCCTTTCCTGTTCTCCCTGCATGGCCTCCCATTTTGCTACTGAGTTGATTTACATGGTACTGTTGTTTATACTGTTGTTTCTTGTGTTGATATAAGAACCAAATTAACCAGTTAACTATCTTTGGTGAGGACCTGAGGCTGTCCAGAAATGTTGCATATTTTCCATGCCAGGTTGGTGGTGTTGAGGGATCCAGTCTCTTGGATGAAGCAACTCGTAGGTTGTCAGGCTTTTTCAGTGTGTGAAATAGCTATTGAAAAGTTTTCTAAAAGTGAGAAAATTTAATAAATTGTATCACATATAAAATAAATAAATTGTATGAATATATATATATATATATATATATATATATGTAAAGTGATATTATTGGTTCTTTTCCTTTATACAATCTTGAGTACTACACATGAATATAATTGTAATTATCAAATTAAATTATTTTAAATGTTTTCTTAATCAAAAATATTCTAACTTGCCTCAAAATTGTTTTGAAACTTGTAGTAATTTCTTCTTACTTATTGTAACCCCTTACCATCCCAGTATTCTTCTTTTCTAATTTTGCATCTGTAAAGAGGAATGTTATTTTTCCAAATAGTATGGAGGT
>LR749526.1:3808468-3979726 GCA_902729485.2 Mus minutoides
TTGGGTTACCTCACTCAGGATGATGGCCTCCAGATCAATCCATTTGCCTAGGAATTTCATTTATTTATTGTTTTTAATAGCAGAGTAGTACTCCATTGTGTAAATATACCAAATTTTTTGTGTCCATTCCTCTGTTGAGGGACATCTGTGTTCTTTCCAGTTTCTGGATATTATGAATAAGGCTGCTATGAACATAGTGGAACATGTGTCCTTATTACCAGATGGAATATCTTCTGGAGATATGCCCAGTAGGGGTATTGCAGGATCTTCCGGTAGTACTATGTCCAAATTTCTGAGGAACAGCCAGACTGATTTCCAGAGTGGTTGAACCAGCTTGCATTCCCACCAACAATTGAGGAGTGTTCCCCTTTCTCCACATCCACGCCAGATTCTGTTGTCACCTGAATTTTTGATCTTAGCCATTCTTACTGGTGTGAGGTGGAATCTCAGGGTTGTTTTGATATGCATTTCTCTGATGATTAAGGATTTTGAACATTTTTTCAAGAGCTTCTCAGCCATTCAGTATTCCTCAGTTGAGAATTCTTTGTTTAACTCTGTGCCCCACTTTTTAATGGGGATATTTGATTTTCTGGTGTCCACCTTCTTGAGTTCTTTATATATATTGGATATCAGTCCCCTATCTGATTTAGGATTGGTAAAGATCCTTTCCCAATCCGTTGGTGGCCTTTTTGTCCTGTTGACAGTATCTTTTGTCTTACAGNATTGTGAAGGGTGATGTTTCCCTGATCTCTTTCTCAGCCAGTTTATCCTTTGTATAGAGAAAGGCCATTGATTTGTTTGAGTTGATTCTATATCCAGCTACTGCACTAAAGCTGTTTATCAGGTTTAGGAGTTCTCTGGTGGAGTTTTTGGGGTCACTTATATATACTATCATATCATCTGCAAATAGCAATAATTTGATTTCTTCCTTTCCAATTTGTATCCCCTTGACCTCCTTTTTTCTTTGGGCCGTTTGCTTGGAATATTGTTTTCCAGCCTTTCACTCTGAGGTGGTGTCTGTCTTTTTCCCTGAGGTGTGTTTCTTGTAGACAGTAAAATGTCAGGTCCTGTTTGTGTAACCAGTCTGATAGTCTATGTCTTTTTATCGGAGAATTGAGTCCATTGATATTAAGTGATATTAAGGAACAGTAATTGTTGCTTCCTGTCATTTTTGGTTTTAGAGTTGGGATTCTGTTCTTGTGGCTCTCTTCTTTTAGGTTTGTTGAAGGATTACTTTCTTGCTTTCTCTAGGGCAGAGTTTCGGTCCTTGTAATGGTGTTTTTCTGTTATTATCCTTTGAAGGGCTGGATTCGTGGAAAGATATTGTGTGAATTTGAATTTGTCGTGGAATACTTTGGTTTCTACTTCTATGGTAAATGAGAGTTTTGCTGGGTATAGTAGCTTGGGCTGGCATTTGTGTTCTCTCAGTGTCTGTATAATCTCTGTCCATGATCTTCTGGCCTTCATAGTCTCTGGTGAGAAGTCTGGAGTAATTCTGATAGGCCTGCCCTTATATGTTACTTGACCTTTTTCCCTTGCTACCTTTAATATTCTCTCTTTATTTAGTGCATTTGTTGTTCTGATTATTATGTGTCGGGAGGAATTTCTTTTCTGCTCCAGCCTATTTGGGGTTCTGTAGGCTTCTTGTATGTTATGGGCATCTCATTCTTTAGGTATGGAAAGTTTTCTTCTATTATTTTGTTGAAGATATTTGCTGGCCCTTTAGTTTGATAGTCTTCCTTCTCATATACTCCTATTATCCTTAAGTTTGGTCTTCTCATTGTGTCCTGGATTTCCTGGATATTTTGTGTTAGGATCTTTTTGCATTTAACATTTTCTTTGATTGTCTTGTCTATGCTCCCTATAGAATCTTCTGTGCCTGAGATTCTCTCTTCTATCTCTTGTATTCTGTTGCTGATGCTCATATCTATGGTTCCTGATTTTTTCCCTGTGGTTTCTATCTCCAGGGTTATCTCCTTTTGGTTTTTCTTAATTGTTTCTACTTCCATTTTTATGTCCTGGATTGCTTTTTTTCATTTCCATCACCTGTTTGGTATTGTTTTCCTGTAACTCTCTAAGGGCTTTTTGTGTTTCCTTTTTAATTGCTTCTAGTTGTTTAACTGTGTTTTCCTGCATTTCCTTCTTATAGTCCTCCATCATCATCATGACGATTGACTTTATATCCATGTCCTGTTTTTCTGGTGTGCTGTTGTATCTAGGACTTGAAGTGGTGGGTGAGTTTGGATCTGGTGATTCCAATTACCCTTGGATTCTGTCGCTTCTGTTCTTATGCTTACCTCCTGCCATCCCTGCCCAAGGAGACCTGGTGTTGGTGCAGACCAGAAGGTAGCTTCTGTCCTGCCCTGGGCCTTTATCAATCTCCCAGCTGGTGTCTCAGGTTGCTCACGATTGGGCAGGAAAAGATGGTGAGTTCAGCTGCTCACCTGTGGTCCCAAGATAGCCTGGGGAGTCCCAAAGGGGCCTCAGGGAGAGTGTGCATAGCAGGAGCCCAAGCCCTGAGCTGGTGTGGGGTGCACTGGACTGGACCTGAAGGAAGAGTCTGTCCTGATCTGGGCCTTTATCACTCTCCTGGCTGGTGTCTCCTGTGCCTGGTGCGGGAGCAGTGTGGGACAGAAGGGAAGGGGTGCGGGAGCAGTGTGGGACAGAAGGGAAGGGGTCCGCTGCCCCCCTGTCTATCTCCTGGCTGCAGACTCAGGTCCCACAAGATTGGACTGGAACAGATGTGTGTTCCTCTCACCAGTGTTCCCGAGATTGCTAGGAGAGTCCCGCTGGAAACCTGGGTGGGTCCGCAGCCCCCCCCTCCCCCGCCTTGAGCCCTGCTCTGGAGCGGTGTGGACTGGAAGGGAAGGGGTCTGCTGCCCCCTGTCTATCTCCCGGCTACAGACTCAGGTCCCACGAGATTGGACTGGAAAAGATGTGTGTTTCTCTCACCAGTGTTCCCGAGATCTAGGTGGTCCTGAGCTCCCTAGGAGAGTCCCGCTGGAAACCTGGGTGGGTGCGCAGCACCGACTACCTGATTTTTAATTTTATAATGTAGATAGACCTCTAAAGGGCTCATAGTCAGTTATATACATATTTTTTTCTGTCAGTATATCATAAATTATATATTAGTTATTATCCTCATGGATTAAATTACATTATTACTGCTTCATAAATTTTATATTATAATATTCAATAAGTTGAAAAGTAGCTTTAATATTATGCAGATGAAGGCGCCTGTATCAATGTTACATATTAAGAGAGGTTAACAAGAGCCTTAGTAATAAAAGAAAATATATATGATTAGATTTTAACCTGCAGAAACATTGATGAAAAGTTTTCTCAATATAATCAATGTTCTTATAATTTTCTTTCCTCCTACTTCTCAATTTAAGAAATAATTTGACAATATTTTCTTTAACAAGGTCTGAGAAAAATGATAATATATGTATTATAGTGATCTGTAATAATTTATTGGATCCTTGTAATATTACTGCCATCACTGCACAAATAATAAAATGCAAATCTAAACAGAGTACCTACATTCTCATTCTAGAAGGGAAATTGACTATGCCATGAACTTTATATCATATGCAAGTGATAAAAATGAGAATAATTAGCAAGTTCTTATTACTAAATTATGTCTCAAAAAAGAAAGATTAAATAGTAAGCAAAATATCAAAATCCAGAATTTCCTTCAGAATCCAAATATTTTTGAAATACTACCGTTTTTTTTTTTCGTTATGGATATGTTCAAAATAAGTTCATTCTAACATCAGTGAGTTCATAGTTCATTTAAGGGTAAAACTATATTCATTTGTACTTAGTTTCCTGTTCTATCACAAATTCTTTTGTTCTTGTGCTTCTTATTTTGTGGCAATATATCCATAATTATTATTATAGCTGCCTAATGAGTTTGAAAACGAAAGATAGCTACCTAAACATAGTAAACATATTTGTTGTTCTAGTAAAAGTTTTATGATGTCAATATAATAAAATAAAATTCATTATTCCTGATTAAAATAGTGTTTTATTGTTCTCTTAGGTGGATTTACCTTGGTTTTCATAAGAAACAAGTCTCTTCAGAAGAGTTTTGTCCTGAAAATGAAAAGCTAATACACTCTTTTTTTTTTTTTTTTTTTTTTTTTTTTTTTTTTTTTTTTTTTTTTTTTTTTTTTTTTTTTTTTTTTTTTGGTTTTTTGAGACAGGGTTTCTCTGTGTAGCCCTGGCTGTCCTGGAACTCACTCTGTAGACCAGGCTGGCCTCGAACTCAGAAATCTGCCTGCCTCTACCTCCCGAGTGCTGGGATTAAAGGCATGCGCCACCACACCCGGCTCAAATGAGATATAGGTTCTCAGAATGTTCTATTTCTTTCTTTTTTTAAAAAGATTTATTTATTACTTCTTATATATAAGTACACTGTAGCTGTCTTCAGATACTCCAGAAGAGGAAGTCAGATCTCGTTACAGATGGTTGTGAGCCACCATGTGGTTGCTGGGATTTGAACTTAGGACCTTTGGAAGAGCAGTCGGGTGCTCTTACCCGTTGAGCCATCTCACCAGCCTTGATAAGCCAAGTTTCTACAAACTTTTCATGATGGGCTTACCATTTTATTAATTTACTACTGGTCTCAGTTACTTTATTTGTTTCAAAGAATGAAATATGATCATACCATAATACAGTCATAAGAGATTATTTTTCTGTGTAATGAACCTAACAAACACTCTGGCCATATAATGTGATAATTATGAGATATTTACTCAATCTGAGTCTTTGTTCTTAGTCTTGTATTCTTTCTACCATTGGAATGGTTTCACATGTTATGTAGGCTTTTACTTATTCTATTCTTTATCCAGAATTCAGAAAATAATCAGCTACAATCTCCGGAGCTTTTATTTATTATATAAGCTACTAGGTAAAAAGAATATATATATATATATATATATATATATATATATATATAGCCATAGCATAGTCTGTTTTCCTTCCCAGCAGCTGGGAAGAACTCTGTACATGTATTTTAATTTGTGAATCTAATGAAAGCCTCCAGAGGTAAGCTACACTTTATGTAGCTTTGCTGAGATAGAATGTTCTTTGTTGAACATATAGTAAAATAAAAGTAGTAAATAGTGTCTCAGTTAGTGTTTCATTGCTGACATCAGACACTATGACCAAGGCAACTCTTATAAAGGCAAACATTTAGTTGGAACTGGCTTAGTTGCAGAGATTCTGTCCATTATCTTATTAGTGGGAAGCATGGCAGCTTGCAAGCAGACATAGGGCTGTAAGTGTTGAGAAAGTTCAATATCTTGATTTGATGGTAGCCAGAAGTAGACTGACTTCCAGAGGCAGCCAAGGGGAGTCTATCCTCTCTACTGAGCAGAATGTAAGACTAGGAGACTAAAAACTCACCCCCACAGTGACATACTACCTCCAGCAAGGCATTGTGTACTGTAACAATGCCAAATCTCCTAATAGTGCCACTCCCTATTGACGGAGAATATTCAAACAACTGCAAATAGGAAAGGTCAAGCATTTCTATTATATATTCATCTTTCTTATTTTATTTGAATTTTTATTAGTTATTTTATTTATTTATATTTCAGATGTTATCCCTCTTCCCAATTTCCCTCAGCAAAACCCTATCTTCTCCCCTTCCCCCAGCTTTTATGAGGGTGCTCCCCCACCCATCCACTCCTGCCTCACTGCTCTAGCATTTCCCTCTGCTGGGTCATCAAGCCTCCACTGGACCAAAGGCCTCCCTTCCCATTGATGCCAGAGAAGACAGTCCTCTGCTACATACACAGATGGAGCCATGGGTTCCTCCATATGTACTCTTTGGTTGTTGGCTTAGTTCCTGTGAGTTTGGTGAGCTCTGGTTTGTTGAGATTGTTGTTCTTTCTATAGGGTTGCAAACTTCTTCAACTCCTTCAATCCTTCCCCTGGGGTCCATTGGGGACCCTGTGCTTGGTCTGATCATTAGCAGCATGAATCCACATGTGTATTGTTCAGGATCTGGCAGACCCCTTTATTATTATTATTATTATTATTATTATTATTATTATTATTATTATTATATATTTTATTAATTTACATTTCAAATGTTATCCCGAAAGTTCCCTCTACCCTCACCCCTCCCTGCTCCCCACAGACCCACTCCCACTTCTTGGCCCTGGCGTTACCCTGTGTTGGGGCATATAAAGTTTGCAATACCAAGGGGTGGCAGAGCCTTTTAAAGGACGGTCATACCAGGCTCTTGTCAGCAAGCTTTTTGTGGCATCAGCAATAATTTTTGGGTTTGGTGCCTGCAGGTGGGATGGATCCCTAGGTTGGGCAATAATTACTTCTTTCTACTTGCTTTCTCTTGACATAAAACAGTGGCATAAATTTGTACCTTCTATTCTTTCCTTCTTAGTGCTTCAAGCTACCAGTAAATTATTCAAATTGTGTGCATATCTATATCATATATATCTATATCATCTATATCGATATCTATATCTATCATTGATCTATCTATCTGTCTATTTATCCATTTATGTATACAGTTGAAGTAGAATATATTTCTTTTTCCTATGTTTGTATATTTTTAACTATTGATTTTTGAGCATATCAATATTTTTGCCTGAAAATTTCTGGTAAGCATCATAATAATTTATAATGATAAATAAAACAAATAATGTTTCAATAACCTATCAATTTTCATACGCATCATGAAGTGACATCCTAAATCTATATAAAAAGATTATACAATTAGTTACATCTCTTTTAACACAATTTGGTTGGAAAAGTGCTTTAACTGACCTGTTTCTATTCAAATATTCTAGCCTTCCAATAAAACAACTCATTCAACTTGTGAAAAATTGGGCCTTACCATCAACTGAGCCACAATTTTGATATGAAGACTGATCAATTTATATGGGGATGAAAAGATACCTATGATGTTTTAGAAATAGCTTTTCCAATAATTTATGAAATATTCATGAGAAACTACTGGGAACAATGTCTATTTCTTGAAATTACTATTCTGCTTATGGTCACATATAATTACTCAAATAAATACAATCAATGCTGTTATGTATTCATTCAAATATGAAGTTTTCCTCTAAGTTTAGATTTTTGTAAAATACGTTGGGTTATTTCAGACATAAATAAGTACAATGATATAGAATGTTCACATCATGTATTTTAAAAATACTTTGAAATGACAGAAAGCTGAAAAAACATGATTAAAGGCAGAACGATTTTATTACAAGAAAAAATATATGCATGTTCTGTCATTGAGTATTAAATATTTGATACCTTAAAATATTTTAAATATTACCATGAAATCAATTAAAACATTCACTAACAGGTTATGTTTGACTATGCAGCCTTTGAACTTCCAGACTGCTAAACTCTTGGTTCTTATCCTTTGTGTTTCTCTCTTCCTTATGCTGTACAATTCCTTGTAGAAAAAACTTGCTGTAGTGTTATTGGTTTAACAGTTATACTTATTTATTTAGTTTGTCTGTGTGTATTCCTGTTTGTGATGTAGTGTTGTTGTGGAAGTCAGAGATGTACTATAGGCATCACTTCTTTCCTTCCACCATGTGAATCATAGATGTAGATCTCAGCCAGGTTTGTTGACAATTATCCTTATTCTTTGCTTCTCTTTAGTAAAGTTAAATATACAGATTTTTCCAACTGAGAACAATCATCTTCTTGTCTCATAACTATATCTATTTGTCTTTGCAGATTTGATAAATAATTACATGTTGGAGCATCTTCTGGGTATATGCCCAGGAGTGGTATAGCTGGGTCCTCAGGCAGTAATATGTCCAATTTTGTGAGGAATGGCCAAACTGATTTCCAGAGTGGTTGTANAAATATACAGATTTTTCCAACTGAGAACAATCATCTTCTTGTCTCATAACTATATCTATTTGTCTTTGCAGATTTGATAAATAATTACATGTTGGAGCATCTTCTGGGTATATGCCCAGGAGTGGTATAGCTGGGTCCTCAGGCAGTAATATGTCCAATTTTGTGAGGAATGGCCAAACTGATTTCCAGAGTGGTTGTACCAGCTAGCAATCCCACCAACAATTGAGGAGTGTTCCTATTTTTTTATATCCTTGCCAGCATCTGCTGTCACCTGAGTTTTTGTTCTTAGACAGGGAAGCAGGAGTGGGTAGGTTAGTGAACAGGGGGAGGGGGAATGCAGTAGGGGGTTTTCAGAGGGGAAAGCAGAAAAGAACATAACATTTGAAATGTAAATAAAGAAAATATCTAATAAAATTAAAGAGGAGTAATTACTTTTTTTCTCTAGTCATTCAGTATTTATTTATCTTCTAGAGTTAGAACAAACACTATTGTATCTAACATATTTAGCACACAGTAGATGCTCAGTGAATGTAAGTTAGAAATAAATTTAAAAATAGGAAAAAATAACAATAATTAATGGAAATGTGTTTTGGCTTGATTTCTGTTGCATAGATAAAACCAGGACCAAAAATAAGTAGGGGAAGAAAACATTTATTATATCATACAAGTTAGAGTCCATCATTGCGGGAAAGAAAGTTAGGGACCTAGACACATGAAATGAACCAGAGATCATGGAGCGACTTTGCTCAGCTTGATTTCTTATACAACTTAAGGCACTTATCAGTGCTGCCATATACACATGGTAAGGTGTTTCATATCATTCATAAATGGAGAAAACGTCCCATATGTGAACGAGGTTCTTTCTCAATTGAGATGTTTTCTTCCCAGGTGACTTAATGACAAAAGAAAATAAGCACAAATGGAACATTGCTTCATGAAATAGCAAACAAGCAGACACAAATTCACATAAAATAAATAAAAATAAGCAATCAATATACAAAGATTT
The DNA here is from genome assembly GCA_902729485.2 of Mus minutoides. Taxonomy (NCBI): domain Eukaryota; kingdom Metazoa; phylum Chordata; class Mammalia; order Rodentia; family Muridae; genus Mus; species Mus minutoides. The sequence continues at coordinate 3,817,338 of LR749526.1, forward strand.
GCTAATTGGGATCAATTTAAATGGTAATGGCCAAAGTATCCAAACAAATGAATTACTTTCCTTACAAAACAGGAAGATCATAAACCATTATCATCATGTTTTGTTTTTTAAATAACAGAGAATAAATATGATGTAGTGTTTTTTACTTAACGTAATAGGAAATAACTAGTAATTTAACTATGATGTTTTAAAAGGAGATGTAACTACTTAATAGAGAGGAGAATGTTAGAATTAAATACTGTTAAATTTTAATAAACTGATTATAAAAAGTAAAATTGTGGGCTGCAGTGTAGCTTACATGTTGACAATGAACACCCCAGTAAGATAACCTGAAAGGTACAATAATAGCATAAAATTCTTGGTGGTAACCAACAGCTCTCTAATTAGCCTTAAGACCTCCTAAACCAGAAGACAGTCTTGCCCAGTACTGAAAACCTAGTGAACCAACTCTGGCTACTGATGTTATAACTCTTAGAGGAGAACCTACAACTGCCACTTAAGGAAGCCAGAAGATATTCCATCTGGTAACAAGGACACATGTTCCACTATGTTCATAGCAGCCTTATTCATAATAGCCAGAAACGGGAAAGAACCCAGATGTCCCTCAACAGAGGAATGGATACAAAAAATTTGGTATATCTACACAATGGAGTACTACTCAGCTATTAAAAACAATAAATATATGAAATTCCTAGGCAAATGGATGGATCTGGAGGCCATCATCCTGAGTGAAGTAACCCATTCACAAAAGAACTCACATAACATGTACTCACTGATATGTGGNGCCATCAGTGGGAAGAGAGGCCCCTTGGTTATGCAGACTTTATATGCCCCAATACAGGGGAACGCCGGGGCCAAGGGGTGGGAGCGGGTGGGTAGGGGAGCAGGGCCGGGAGGGGGGAGGATATAGGGAACTTTCTGGATAACACTTGAAATGTAAATGAAGAAAATATCTAATAAAAGTTGAAAAAAAAAAAAAAAAGGAAGCCAGAATAATTCCTAGCTGCATTCAAAATCCACTCACATGTCAATGGAGTGCTCGCCTCTCATCAAGGAAGCTGATGTTTGCAGCAGAAAGGGACAATTGCAGAAATCTCTAACTTGTCATAAGAAAAATGTGAGATTTTGTTCCTCAACAGCAACCAATGCATCTACAGCAATCCCCACACCTAACGGCTCAGCTAACATTAAGGAACAGGAAACAAAGATTGTAAGTTCCTGACAAGTAAGAATTGTGATGTGAAATTCTGTCCTCTATACAACAAGGGAAGCACCATCTATAAAATCTCTACATTGTATCTAAATAGATATGACTAGAAAAATGGCTATACCAGCTGATATGATAATGTGAATGAGGAAAATCAACAGGCTCCCTCCACAAATGTAGAGCTATAGCAATTAAAGACTGCTGAGAGAAAGAGGGTTAATCTTCCCAAAGGATGGGCTTCCTAAATGATTATCAAATATCAAGTAGTTAGCACTAAATATGCTACTTCCCCACAGGCTTTTAAATAATTTTCTTTACATTTACACTTAATCATCCACTGAAATCTCACATGCATAGTGTCATTTTAAGTTACTTTAGCATGATGTATGTTACTTTTTTTTCTCCACAGCCAATGAAGGTGCAGCTAATGCTTCTCATGCTCACAGTTACATTTGCAATGATAATAAAATTGTCTCACCTATGAATGGACTTTCAATAAGCACATGCTGATTCCAGTAAAAAAAAAACTTTATCCTATCATTCTATCCAAGAACCTGGAGCTATTCCCCTGCCTCATCATCACACCCCACAGAGCATTTCTGAATAAGATACTTCATTTTCTGTAAAATGACAATTACTTCTGAAGAGAATGTGCTTTTAAATCAGATACTGTCAAATTATATTTTAAAATATTTTCATAAAAAAGTACTTCATATATAGCATAAAGAATTGAGAATAAAGTATTTATCTTACATTCATTTTCTACTGCTTTCTGGGTGCTCTAGGAATGGTTTACCTACAGTTAAACTATAAATATATAAAATGTTAAGTGGTCCCTGAGAAAGTGTTGCTTTTAACACAGTTTTATATTTGAAATAATACCTTCTTTTTCTGTATAAAATACTAAGATGACAATTGTCACTATGGTTTTCTTCTACTGCCAGTATATTGAAGAAATCTTAAGTGATAAAGCAAGGAATTTATCATAGGATATAATTTCATAAAACATGAATTAAAAAAAAACAGTTACTTAAAAAATTAGCCTAAATGTCCAACTAGACATTTGTTTGCCTTTATAGAGAAAATTATGTAAAATAAACTTATAATCTTAAATAATACTATGCTCTTTGTACTGATGTTTAGTATGTTAATGTGAGTCATAGCCTATAACGCTTTAATGTTAAAGTACATAATACTTTAATATTAAGATTCTATTTTTCAAATTTTAGCTATGAAGTTTACATAATATGACATGTTCACAAAGTATCAGATTATACATATATATATATATATATATATATATATATATATATGTGTGTGTGTGTGTGTGTGTGTGTGTAAATTTACATGTACATATATATTTCAAAATTTAAATAACATTTGCCGCTTAAATTACATGTTCAGTGGTTTAATTACATGTTCAGCAGTAATTTTATAGTGGGGTTATTTCAAATCCCAGTAGTATAGTAATATAGTGATTGCAATATAAAATCTCATTATAAACAATACACACATCTGAGCCTAAAAAAAACTATATATTTTTTTAAAAAAATCTGAACAAGGGGCTAACAAACACCTTCAACCTTTATTTCTTCTTCTAAATATGATACAATTCTTACTGTTTTATAATACATTAAAATTAAAATTTAATTTTTCCAATGGAGCTAATAATTAGACAATGTCATTGAACAGAAGTAGTGAGAACCCATTAGTTTTTGATTGCCAATTTGTAAAACATAAAGAGTAAATAGAGTAAATATTCTTCCTGTCATAGGCAAATCAAGGTGATGTTAGAACATAGGATCAGAATGTAAGAGAATACAAATTCTTAAAGTCATAACTCAAAAATTTAGAAAATAAATCATATCTTATGCTATTAAGAGATACATTGTAAACCTATATAACCGGATAGTAGTTCATCACCAGAATTTATATTAATATCTTATTATATATACAAGGAATATGCTCACTGATAGCGGACATTAGCCAAAAAGTTCACAAGATCTATGATATAACTCACAGACCTAGGTGCGAGAGGACATGGAGAGGAAAAAAAAGAGAAGCAGGATCAGGTACAAAGGGAGACAGAAGAGAAGCCTAGGGGGCCATGAGAATGAATAGAAATATGCATCTGTGTGGGGTGGAATATGGGGGAACAACTATAAAATCCCAGATACAAGGAATGTGAGAGACTTCCAGGACCCAATGGTGATTACCTTAGGTGAAATGCCCAACAATGGGGAATAGAACCTGAAGAGACCACAACAAAGACCCCCAGTTGAAGGATGGGGCCACCTACTCAACTTAAAATTTTTGACCCAGAATTGTTTCTGTCTCAAGAATATCCAGGGGTGGGGGGAAAGGAGCAAAGATTGAAGGAAAGGCCATTCAGAGACCTCTCCACTTAGGGATCCATGCCATCTGCAGATATCAAACCGTGACACTATTGCTGTTGCTAAGATATGCTTGTAGACAGAAGCCTGGCATTGCTGTCAGAAACAGATACTCACAGCCAACAATTGGACTGAGCCTGGGAACCCCATTAGAAGAGTTATGGAAAGTAGTGAAGGAGCTGAAGGGTATTGCAACTTCATATGAAGAACAACAGTATCAACTAACTGGACCCCTCAGAGTGCCCAGGGCCTAAGCCACCAATCAAAGAGCATGAATGAGCTGGTCTGTGGACCCTGCTACTACCTTGTCTGGCCTCACTGGGAGAGAAGTGCTTTTGGTCCTGTGGAGGCTTGATGCTCCAAGAGAAGAGGAACGCTATAAGGGTAAGGTGGGAGTGGGTGGGAAAACACCATCTTAGAGACAAAAGGGAGGGGGTATGTGTGGGGGCATCAGGAAGGAAGACAACAATTGAAACAATTGAAAGGTAAATATACAAAATAACTAATAAAAAAGAACAATTCACATGGGTTCTCCTAAAGAATTAGAAAACAGTAACCCAACATGTCTATTCTCTCTTATTAACATAAACCAGATTTTATATATTCTGTAAGGTTTATCTAAAATTGACTTGTGATTATTTAATTAGTTTACAAATATTAAGAATTGAAAAACATACTTGAATAAAGTACAGGACACCTTATTTTATTCCTTTGTTTGTTTGCTTGCTTGTTTGTTTGTTTTTATGTTTAACAGTTTAAATTTTTGGATGTTGACATCCAGAAAAGCTTTAGAATTTGAATCAATTAATTCTGAGCAGCATAATTTTTTCATTGGTTAAATGACATCCATTGAGAATATGGAACATTACCCATACCATTAAAAGAAATCTGAGCCTAAGCTCCCACATCAGCGTTTTGGGCTAGCATTCTGCCCATTCACACACCAAGTGTAGGTTTGAGAAGCACTTCAGCTATTCCCTGTGCCTTTCAGAGCTTCTTGCTCCATTTTCAGCTTATTCCGGTGACCTCTTTTATGCTTTTTGAAACCTTCATCTTCTTTCAGACTTGATCTCTTGCTTCATATTCTTGATTCTGCTATCTTCCTCTAGCCCTTGATTTCTTCTTGACTTTGTTCTCTCTAGGCTGGGTTTTCAGTGTATTAACCCCAGATTTTCTGTTAAATGGCATGTTTTCTCATATCCTTTGATTTCAAATTCCTAAAGTCTTTTGTCTTGCTGAGCTAAATCTCTCAGAAAACTGAACCATGTACATTCTTCTCCCAGGATCAAGTTTTAAAATGTAGAAAGAAAGAAAGTGCAAATATATATTTTTTTCTTAACACAATGTGTGCTATGCTTAACTTACATTATATAAAAATAGTATTTAGGAGACCTATCTACAATTGTCATGGCTTAAATGAGAACTATCTCCTATAGCACTTGAATGTTTGGTACCTAATTGTATTTCTGCTTAGGGCAGTTTAGGAAATCCTGACTTGATGCAGGAGGTGTGTCCCTGGGGAGGGCTTTGAAGTTCATAGTATCTCCCTATTTCAAACTCTCTCTCTCTCTTTCTCTCCTCTCTCTGTCTCTGTGTCTCTCCCTCTCTCCCTCTCCCTCTCCCTGTCCCTCTTCCTCTCCCTCTCTATCTGTGTGATTGTGTTTGTTTGTGTGTGTGTCTGTGCTCTGTGATAATAGTTAAAGATGTGATCTCATATAATGCTAATTATGCTCCCACAAAAACGCTTTGGCTTACATGAGTGTATCTGCACATAGCTTCTGGGAACTTGTCTTCTGTTGCTTCCGATTGGTAAATAAAGATGCAAATAGTTAATAGTTGGGCAGAACAGACAGAGGAAGAATTTTAGGATTTCCCAGGCTTGAGACCAGGAGGAGAAGGAAGAAGGAGAGTTCTGCCATGATGTTAGAGTATGGAAGAAAGAAGAGACACCATGCATGAGAAGAGTGCTGGACAGAAAGGCATGACCACCACTTGAAGGAGCTGAGAGAGCTTGGCCCAGACTGCGACCCAGATGAGCAGTCCTTAAGGTCCAGAATAGCCAACATAGAGCATATAATTCATAAGCAGTAACTGGGGATGAAGCACATGGAGGTTAGGCAGTGGCCCAGCTATTAAACTGATTAAGGTATATTAAAATATAAATGCTAAGTGAATGTCTTTCATTTGGGAACATAAAGCAGGTAGTGCATCCACATCCAGTATTTATTAATAAAAAGTTCAACAATCTCTCAGCTTCCTGTTCCTGCTGCCATGCCATCTCCTTGTGGCTGAGCCTTCACAACATGATAGACACCTATCCTTCTGGAACTATTAGTCAAAATAAGCTTTTCTTCTATAATTAGCTTTTGATCATTGTGATTCACTCCAGCAACAGACAAATAACATAAATAGAGACTTCAATTCTTCCACAGGCATTTCTTTTTCAAAAAATTATACTTTCTTAGATTATCTGGTAAATGGAATAAAGGGTCATAAAATTATTCATGCCCCAATTCAAATACTTATTAACTTATACTGAATGCCAAAAGAGCAATTGCAATTGTGGTTAAATAAAAGGTGTGAACATGGTAACCATTTTAAGTTACCTATTTATGAATATAAATGTTTAGCATTTTATATGTGAATGTAAAAATAAGAAATTGGAGATATATATTACTTACTCTTAAGATAAAGCAAAAAGCTGTCAATCCAAGGAAATTGATCATTCTGAGTTTGCAGAGAGAACATGGCCCTAAAAGCATCTTGATTTTTTATTCAGTGACATTTGTTTGGACCATTTGATACATACAAAGGCAATCTTGTTTGTTCTATGTTAGAGTAGAGCATGACACTTGTGGTAACTTTCACAAAAACAATAGGATCTAATTCAGAAAAAAATCAAGTTCTACTTAAGAGGGTGCCAACTCATTTATAAAAGTTACTACTGAACAAATGTTTAAACTTTAAAATTTTTCTGCCAAAAGAGAAGTGTCAATGCAATAGTGTGAGGATGAAGGGGACCCTGGAACATGATTAGTTTGTGGGGATGGAACTACCCTAGATATAATTAATATTCTTGTTAGAGAAATCTGAGAGTGGTCTTTATCTAAAAATTTATACCTTGTGAAGGACACAGACAGAAGATGCCTTGTGGACCAGAAAGTAGACTTTAACCAGACTGCATCCCTCTGTCAAAATGTGTTGGGTATTTTACAAAATTACTAGTGGGTAATTCTATTAGAACCAGGATATCATTGTATCCATTTCTTACATTCAGCATAGATACTACTCATCTGAGTACAAGTAACTCTAAAATAATATTCATATTTACCCATCATAGGTATCTTCATTAGTTTCTCTAAAGTTTCATTAATAACCATGATCAAAAGTACAATAGGAAATAAAAGTTTGATTTATCCTACATGTTTTGATAACAGTCCATCATGAAGGAAAATCAAGATATGAACTCAAGGAAGAAAGCTAGAGGCAAGACTACAGCAGATAAAATGAAGGGATGTCTCAAAGCTAATCTCTAATGCCTTGCTAAAGCAGCTTCATTATATGATTCATGGTCATATTCTTAGGTCTAATACTACCAACAGTAGGCTAATCCTTGCAATATCAATAAATCAATCAATAAATAAAAAATCCTACAACATTTTCTTGTTGCCAATAGGGCAGAAGCATTTGGTTATTCTGGATTCCCTCTTCTCAAAAGATTTTGTGTCAATATAATGAGCATCATCTACATTTTCTCTATAATTTTAAGTTTCTAAGACACTAGAATTCTAAGTCTTCTCATTTTTGAGATTTTTAGTCTTTTTAGGAGTTAGCAAACTCATAATTACTCTCCACAATTTACCACCACTTTTTCTAAAACCAATGAAAGGCTTCTCCCCCCCCCCATTGGTGAAACTAACAGATGACTTCTAATATTTGTCTTACATCATTCTAGAAAATTAGAATACGGGCACCAGGCTGTTCAGCTAATCAAGGGAAAAGTACAACAATGAGTGTGGGAGGAAGAAGTCTGGGATATGTAAAATCCTGAGTGAATGTGAGTTTTGGACATAAGCTGGCCATGGAAAACTTTATAGCCTCAAACCCATGGAAAATTTGTAAACCTACTACACACCACAATATTTCCCTTGTGAGTTTGAGAGGCAAATTGCAAACCTTCCCTTCTGGTCTATGTGTGGATGGCAATAATCTGTCCAAAGCCCATCATAACTACTTTCTGGATATTTATGGCTGAAAGACTACCTGCAGAAAATGACTGTTCCTATCAAGGTTAATAAATCTGTCTACTTCATCAATATGTATACCAAAACTCTGCTTCCTTATTTATCTGCATGTAACAACTCTGGCTCCTTGACCAACTGTATGCAGTAAACCCCCTTTTAATCAACTGTATATAAGAAACACAAGTTCTTCCAAGGTTTTGAAGCTTCTCCAGAGAGAGATCCTAATCTTTTCAGTCCAGAATTTCTATGTGACTTTGAATAGGTTCCACTTTTTTTCTTCACACACTTGCCATTCCAAGTCAGCTATATCACTGGAGGCTATGCAAAAGACTGGTCAAGTGAATTTGCCAAGAGGCTGTAAGGAACCGGGTGTGGAGGAATAAAGGGAGTGGGAGGAAACTTGTGTCCCACCAGAGTTCCAGTGCTCTGGGCAGGCGGACATGGGAGGACTGCTGCACACTTTCCATGTGGCCCTGGGTGAGTGTCTGGCTGTGGGAATCTACGGAGCACAGCCTGTTGGGAGGTGGACAAGAGGCAGTCTGAGGTCTTTGGGCATCACTGAAGCCAGAGATAATAGGTTTTCAGTCTCGGGCATCCCAGATGCCACTGAACACTATAAAAGTGCTGAGAACAAAATGGGGGCTCCCAGGACCGAAGGGAGTAGAGAACAGGGGGATAGGGGGTGCTGGTTGGTTCCCAGGAAGATGAGAGTCCTTGGTCCAGTCCATGGCTGGAGCGCAAGAAGGCCTTCCGGCGGGAGATTAGACACAACTCTTTTGGGGAAAACCTATCCCATCATTCAAGCACGGTGGGTGGGCTTTGATGAGCACAATCTATGGTTTTAGAGCTTTATTGTAGAAAGGCAGGGGAAAAGAGAGAAGGTAGAAAGAACAAAGCTGGCCATGAAGCGGGAAGGGAGGGAGAGAAAGAGGGCTTGAGATGAGAGTAAGAAAGGTGAGAGCTTAAAGAGAGAGAGGAGGAGCCAAGCAACCTCTTATAGTCAGCTGGGCTACCTTGCAGTTGCAGGGTAACTGTGAGGAGTAGCGTACCTGGCTTTAGTAAGGTAAATGTGATGGTGGAGTCTATCTAGAATGGCAAGAACTTGAGGCTTTGTATGTGTGACTAATAGACACAGAATTATGAAGTTGAGGGCTCTGTGGTGTCAGGCACCTGTTTCTGGGAAAGTGGCTCATTGTTATGGTTCCTTTTAGAGTTTTCTACTGGGTCTCCTGAGTAATCTTCAATCAACCAAAACAGGCTGCCTTTCACAGCCCCACAGTGGCTATTTACTGTTTTCTTAGCAAGAGCCAAATTTACTGACACTGGAATATATTGGCTCAAGATGTACCAAAGCTAAAATATTGAAATGGAATAAAGACATTGTATAAATTTTCCTGTTTATATTTAAGGAAAAGTGGAATTTATTTTTTCCTTGACCANCACACACACACACACACACACACACACACACACACACACACACACACACACACACACACACACACACACACACACACACACACACACACACACACACACACACGTTCACTCTTCTGCCTTTGTACTACCTATGTTTCTCAGTTATAAATCCTAAAATCCCAAACAATGATCACCCAAGTAATATAATCCCAATGGTAAAATAAAGACACTTTTATCTTGGGGGAAATCAACAGCTTCCTAATTAGACCTAAGGCCCGCTCAATTAGAAGTTTTATTGTTGTCTATTTTGCAGCATATAGAAACAGTTCTAGAGACATATAACTCTGATCAAACTCCAGAGAATATCCAAACCTAGAGTGCCAAGATCCATTTGGTAGAGCTATAATGCAACATTTATGTTTAAGGTTCATGAATAAGGGAACAAAATTTTGGAAGTGCCAAATGATAGGGATACCTTCTGCTAGAGAATGTCTCCTCAACATTAAAGCGATTGCAAACTCGCGGAATCCTAACAATTTGACTTCAGAGACAAGTTCTTCATGTTGAAAACTCTAGTGAACATGGTAATGTGGATGGAAGAAATTTCACAACCTCTGTCAATTCTCCATCTGAAAAACAGTTTCAGACAATCGATAACCACTGAGAGAGCAAGAATTATTTCTTCAGTGACTAATCTCCTCAGTCTCTTGAAACATGCTCCAATTCCACATATTATAAATATGTGCATATATAAGCACATATCTTACAATTTCTAAAATTACTGTAATTCCATATCATTGTGCTTCATATATTTTGTTTTCAAACAAATTTTCTTGATTAAAGTTGTGAGCTTTTTCTGGAGCCCTAATGCCTTTAATTTCTTAATGAAGTTCTCTGATTCTATAAAATTTTCATGTATTGATTACACAGATGTTAAAGTAATGTGATAAAAACCCATGTTAAAATAATACTAGTCTTCTTGACTGATCCTTATTTTAAAAGAATATTTTCTGTATTAATCAATAAACTATATTAAAAGATTTAGTAGATTTTATCTTCTACTTGTATATCAACGATGCACTTATTTACCACTATACATAACTTTATTGCTAAAAACTATGTGGAAGAATGTACTTTATTATGCTATAGAAATTAGCACTTAGGCCATGTTGGTCTTATTTACATTAACATTTTTAAGTCTTTTTTCTCCTTCATTTGGAATCTGACTGCAATCTTTATATTATCTTTTGTTTCTCTTTCATTACTTTTTCATCTTTCTATATAATAGAAAATGATACCATTATTTTGAATCAAGGTTATTTTTCTTATGTGATCTTTTGATGATTAATAATTTTTCAGATAACATATTTTTGTTCTACTGTATGTTTGGGTAATAACATATAATACACATGAACAGACATGAAACACACACATATGTACACTCCAAGTCAAACAGACACACACACACACACACACACACACACACACACAAACAGACACTCACACACTCATGTATATGTATATGTATGTGTATGTGTATATGTATGTGTATATGTATATATATATATATATATATATATATATATATATATATATATATATATATATATATAATTTTTATCCTTTCGATTTTTGATAGGTACTTAAAAATTTTGGCAACTTTTTTCTTGTCTATGGTTCCTTAGTGAACTATATAGGTATTTATTCCCATTGAATATTGATTCAGTTTGAATTTTATCCCTTACTTGTATAAACAGGAGTGATATAAGTACATCAAATGTTGGTTTGCTTTTTATTTATACTTTTGTGTGTGAACTAGAATACATAATGCAAATAACACATGCATTTCCATACAAGATACAGAAATTTTATATTTCCACAAAATTATATAAAGATTCCTTTTATTATCCACATCCTCACAAACTATTGTTTACTTGACAAAAACCATTATGTCTGCAGTGAGGAAGAATCTCAATGTGGTTTAGATTTGCATTTCCCTGATGGCTAGACAGACTGTGCAGTTTGTCTTGCATTTATTTGCTATTTTTATGTCCTCATATAAAAAGCATCTGGTCTGTTGATTTGTCCGTCTATTGAATGGATTATTTGCTCATTTGGTGATTATTTCTGAGTTCTTACAGATTTTGGATATTAGTACTCTATCAGATGAATGGCTGGCAAAGACATTTTCTCATGGTGTCATCTGTTTCATCACCATGTTGGTTCATTTACTAAGTTTGAGCTTCATAATTTATTGAAATTCTATTTGATAATGTGTTGTATTATTCCCTAAACTATTGAAGTTCTATGGAGTTAACTCATTTATTACGACAATATGTTGACATATTTCCCTTTGTTTTTTCTCTAGTAGGATCAAATAATCTAAAATTTCCAATTAAAAGATACAGACTGGTTGACAGAATTGCAAAACAAGATGCAACTATTTGTCACCTCATTTCACCAGCAAAGATACAAATTGAAGATTGAAGATGTCATCATGAGTAAGTGGTCTCTCGAGGCAAATGAGGAAACTATATTCAAATGTGATAAAGTTAATTCTAAGCCAAAACTACCCTGCACAGATAAGCAGTGTAACTATAAAATTGAACATGCTTTCAAGAAGATAGAAGACTTATAAACATACATACATCAAATATTAGTGCACTCAGATTCACTCTACAAATGATAACAAATAGAACTTCTGTAATGCACTGAAGAGACTTGAAGTAAGTTTATATTTGTAACTGATTATATTAAAATTCAGAGATGTCCCTAATTAATAATAAAATAATTTGTCTAAGGAATAAGGAAAACAAAACCAAAACAAACTCAAAGTTAATGTAATGAAAAAATATTGATTATGAGGAAGATCAGAGTCTGTATTCATGTTCTTAGATCACACCAGAGAAATTTTTGTTGCATGGTGGCTAACATTGAAACTTACATGTGACCCAAGTGTAGAGGATTGTTGAGACATGACTTGGGGATCTACTTCACAAGTGGTCACCAAAGTATCATTTTTTTTCTGTAATATATATTACACAACAAAATTATGAATATATAAATAAAATAATATGTATTTATAAAATATTATATTTTTTCCACTTTACATCCCATTCACTGTCACCCTCCCAGTCACCCAATCACATAATCATTCTCCCATTCTCCCTTCCCCTTCTCCCTTGAGCAGATGCAGATCCCCTGGATATCCCCTATATCAAGTCTCTGCAAGGCTAGGTACTTCCTCTTCCACTGAGACCAGACAAGGCAGCCCAGCTAGTAGAATATATCCCAAATACAGGCAACAGCTTTTAGGATAGCCCCCATTCCAGTTGTTCAGGACTCACATGAAGGTCAAGCTGCACATCAGCTCCATATGTGCAGGAAAGCCTTGGTCTAGCCCAGGTATGTTCTTTGGACCACAGACCAAAGTTTCTTACAGTAAGGCTTAAGCACTATTGCAGAAGAAAAGGAGGAAAGACTGTAGAAGGCATAGGTCAAGAAGACTAGAGTAAAACAGTGTCTTTTAGATGTAACAGACAACTGAATTCCTAAACTTAAAGCAGTTGTGATAACCTGCAAAAGATCAAGATATTAGCATTCAAGGATAGAATTAAAAAGAGGCTCATGAGAATTCCAAGTGAGGATCTTTGAGCAGATTATGACTACTAAGAAGGAGATGTCAGTAATTTTTCAGGTTATGCAATATGGTATGCACCACACTCCAATGAGTGTCCCAATAGCAGAAGTATAAGTCAGCCTACAGTACAGTTGGTAAGTTCTTAAATAAAAATTGACAAAATTGGGAGGAAGGGAGGTAGAACTTGGTCTAGGATGACATAAGGGAGTATTTGGAGGGAAAATATGATGAAAATACTTTATATAGAATTTGAAAAAACAAGAAAGTGTAAATATTTATTTGAAAATATGAACAAGATTGGCAAAACTTGATCATGGTTACTCCTTCCTATATTGTCTTCTCTCCCACCCAGATGGCACCCTCCTTCTGCTCTCTGTGACTACTTTCTTATCTCTCCCTAATAAGACTGAGGCATCCTCACTTTGGTCCTTCAGGTTGTTAACCTTCTTGAGTCCTAGGAGTTGTGTCCTGGGTGTTCTCTACTGTTTTGGCTAATATCCACTTATTAGTGAGTACTTGTCCTTTTGGTTCTGGGTTACCTCACTAAGGATGGTATTTTGTAGTTCCATCCATTTGCCTGCAAATTCATGATGTCCTTGTTCTTAATAATATTCTATTATGTAAATGAACCACATTTTCTGTATCCACTCTTCCATTGTGTGATATCTGATTGTTTCCAGCTTCTGGTTATCACATATAAGGCCCCTATGAACATAGTGGATCTAAAGCCCTGAGGGCCCGCAGAAAGAATGGAAACAGGCAACCTCAGGAAGGAGGAGGTTGGGGGACCCTCTAGAATGTATGGAGGTGAGAGACTCTCAGGACTCAAAGGGAGGAACTTGGATGAAGTGTTCTACAGTGGGGAGGGGGAACTTGTAGAGTCCATCTCCAGTGGAAGAACAGGACATCAAGTGGAAGGATAGGGTTGCCATCCCTCAGCTCTGACCCAGAATTGTTTATGTCTGAAGGAACTGCAGGGACGAAAATGGAGAAAGGAAGTCCAGTGAGAGGCGCAAATTGAGATCCAGCTCAAGGGGAGGCCCTGGGCCCTGAGACTATTAGTGATGCTGTGGTATTCTTGCAGACAGGAGCCTAGCATGGCTGCCTTCTGAGATGTCCAACAAGGAAGTGAGAGTGTCAGATGCAGATACTAGCACACAACCAACGGACAGAAGCCAGTTACCCCTGTGGATGAATTGGGGAAAAGCTGGAAGAAGACGAGCAGGAGGGCATCCCCATGGAAAGATCAGCAGTCTGAACTGACCTGAACCCCTGAGATCTCACAGATACTGAGCCACCAACCAGGAAGCATATACTAGCTGATATGAGGCTCCCTACTATTATACAGCAGAAGACTCTTTGGTCTGGCCTCAGTGAGAGAAGATGCCCCTAACTCTCAAGAGACTTGAGGCCCTAGGGAATGGGGAGATCTTGTGGGGTGGAGGTGGGGGTTGGTTGGGACATCCTCTTGGAGATTGGGGGTAGGGGAGAGGAGTAATGGAAGGGTGTGGAGTAGAGGGGCAGACTGGGAAGGGGAGGAAATCTGAAGTGTAAAAAAAGGATTAAATTATATACATATATATTAAAAGAAGAGGTCACACACACACACACACACACACACACACACACACACAAGCACACAAGATTGGCCAAACTTCAGTTTAATTAGTAAAAAATTTTCATCATGCAAATGCATTTTTAATGCATTATTATGATGATTTCTTCTACCTACAATCTACAATACATCTAATGTCATACTTATTTTGTGTATTTACTTGTAGCAAGTCTTTAAGAGGGGAAATAAGAAAAAATCAAGAATATTAGTCATTAACATAGCTTTTAATTTGAATGGCCTGATAAGACAATGCCCATCACAATTCAGTGTATTTATAAGATATTTTAACTGCTCTGTGAGTAGCTAGAGCCTGGTTTGTGTTGCCAAAAAGAATAGAGAAATAGGAGCTCACTATTAACGAAAAAGGCAAATCAAACTTAAAAGGTATAATAGGAAATATTCTTATTCCAGATATGTATTCACTGCTAGGAAGTAGTGAACTTTATGAGATTAGCTTAAACCATTAAACACATCCTTAAAGTTGACCTAACTTTGTCCTAAAAAACAATATTTGTCTTCAATTTAAATGGATAGTTTTCAAAAGTAAATTTTGTACCTCACAATATAGGAAAAACATTTATTATATTTTGGCATTTCTATTATTATACGCTCTTTCAAAATGTACTAATTAGGAAAGTTTATACAATATCTTATAGAGAGAAGAATTCTAGAAATATATTGGGATAAGTGGAATTGCAAAGTAAAGACATTTAAGAGATTTTGTATTTAAGTTTATTTCTTGAAGTTTTTATTACAATGGAAAACTGTTACAAGTAATTGAAACTTTGCACTTTTTAGTAACGTGGTTCATGACAGAACTTTATCCACAGTCCTTTTATACATTTAATTTTAAAAGTCAGAATGACTCTGGACATCTATGCCCTTCAACTTAATCTGTAAGCTAAGCAGAACTTGAATTTTAGATATTTCAGCTTCAGCCTCCTCAGTAGCTTGGAATACATTTCTGTGCTACCTATGCTGACTTCATTTGTTAAAATTTCTTAGTATCATTTAAAATTTTTTGATTATTTTAAAAATATTATTCACTTTAGTTTAGTTTAGTTTAGTTTAGTTTAGTTTGCACCTTGTGTTCATATACACTGTTTTTCTGTTTACAGAGTCAGGAGACATAATGAAATTCTATGTACCTGGGTGGTGGGCAAGTGTCAGACTTTTATGTAGGCATTGAGTGTGGGTATAAGAATGTGTTACTTAACAGTTTGTATAACCCTGAAGAAAATCTCTCTCATATACAGAGTTATTATTGACTACAATTTTAAAAAAGAAACATATTATCAGCATCTCCAATTTTCTTCCTGGACTGCTGACTGGCTCAGTCTTCTGCATGTGATAACAGATACACAAACTGATTAAAATACCCCATTACTGAGAATGACACATATGCATTTCAACTCATTGAACATATAGAAGTCAAGCTTGTGTAAGGATAAAGCCTTTATACTACGTGCCAGCATCTCGAGTATAGAAAAATATTCTGTATGTTACCAAAGAGAAACATAAACACCAAGCCAGGCACAGAGTCTATGATCTACAATAGTGTTTTATCTGCTACATCTGCTACTGCAATGGAGGCACAAAGCTTGTGGAAATAACCAATCAATATCCGATTTAACTTAAAACCCATTCTATAGATGGAACTCATACTCAATGCTGCCAGATGACCCTGAAGCAAAGATGACATAGTCCGGAAACTTAGGATAAAAACTACTGGTCCTAAGGGGGGGGGGATTAGCAATAAAATGACTCCTAATGACAAATAGATCAGTGCCTTCCACAAATATAATCAAACCTCCTGCAATAGATGAGAACAGATATAGAGACCCACAACAAGACATTATTCAAAGAGTGAGAGACCTTGAAGTAATTAGTCCTAAATGGGATGTCTCTATCAAATCCCTTCCTTCAGGGTTCAGAGGGAATTTTTCCTTTTGCTTTTTTTCTATTGCTCAACTTTGATACAAAACTTTTGTTTTATCTTGCTACATTTAATTTTATTATTATCTGTTGGAAACCCATTTGTTTTCCAGTAAAGTAAAAGACATTAAAGGGCTGGATTCGAATTGGAGGAGAAGGGGAGAGGAACTAAGAGGAAAACAGTGAGGGCAAAAATGTAACTAGAAAACAATAGAAAATATTATGTGAAAATAGAAATTCATTTTCAGTAAATTTAACAAAGACAAAAGCAACAATAATAACAATATAATTACTATGTTCTGTTAGGAAGATAATATTAGGTGTCATTTTACCC
The DNA here is from genome assembly GCA_902729485.2 of Mus minutoides. NCBI lineage: Eukaryota > Metazoa > Chordata > Mammalia > Rodentia > Muridae > Mus > Mus minutoides. Next base: position 3,834,125 of record LR749526.1, read on the forward strand.
ATGCCTTGTTAAAACGCTATTATTTTCCCCTCTGTCATATGGGTTTCCAGTGTGTCAGAAGTTGTGATTGTGTGCCCCATTTATGGATAAAGATTAGGTAGTGCTGAGAGCAACTCACACATTTTTAACATTTAATACAGAATTATTTCAAACCATATAGCACATATGTCAAAAATCATGAAGGAGGAAATTAACATTTCTAGTGGGGATATGAATCATATAATAGAATATCTTCTTTTCAAATACTTATAATTAGGATAACACTAGACGGAAGTAGGTATGACAGATATTTCTGAAAGAGTTCCCTTAAAATTTATGATTATAATTTAGTTATACATACTTAGTCAATCAATCTTGCCTGGAGTTTCTCAGCTCCTAAAATAGAAGTGTAAAATAATTTTGTGTCTCCTTTTATTTTTAATATAATACCAAATAATATATACCATGCAGTAAATTAATAATTTCAAATATTATTTAATATAAATTTATTTAAATGAAATGTATACATGTTAAACAACATACAAACTACATCATATAATTCTTTAAGATATAAATATATTCCATGAACAAGATGAACTATAAAATTTTTACATAAAACAGTATTCAAACATTAACAATAGTATCATTTATAAGATCATAAATGTCAAAAAGTTTCAAATGTACTCTGATATATATATAAAAGTTTTTCATTCCACCAGTAGGGCATTTCTATATGCTACAATGAAAATATAATTAAAACATCCTTTTATGTCAAATATAATAAATATAAACAGATAAAGCTTGTGATAGGAAAGAGAGTATCTTAGATAAGAATTTATGAATACAAGCACTCTCCTTAAGGTAATAAAACTGCTGAACTTTTTGTTTAGAATTTTACAGTTTTATTATTTAAACCCAATCATAAAAATAGTATTGAATGGCAGAAGAAATATCAGGAGTCAAGAAGACCTTGCTCAATCAATCTTGGTATCCAGGAAAGCTTTGTTTCTTATGATGTTGCTTACTTGCTTTGGTAGTGCTCTATTACAGTTCTTTATATGTCCACAATCAATCCACAGTAATATTTGAATACTTTTTGTATATGCATATTAAGGATTGAATTATTCATTTTAAAGTAGTTAATTTTAGGCTTTATGAATTATATCTCAGTAACCAAATTAAGAGAAAATATAGCAGAGTCCCTCATAGAGTACGTAAATTTCATCTTTATTAATATCGTATATCTGCACAGTATATTTTTCAAATTAATTAGGAAATATTGAATATGAAAAATTAATAATATTTATTTTTTTAAATATCCTTACTCCTAGGATTCTATGTTATTTTGAAAAGTTTCATCTATGTTAGGCTATCGTTAACTTTAAAACATTTTTTGACACTTTAAGTTTGATAACCAGCAGTGTTTTTATGTCTATTTGTCACATATTTTAGACTGTCCCTTTTTAATATATTTTCTCATGGTTAATCTGCAGTAATGCGTTTTAAAAGTGGATTACATGGGCAAAGAAACTTGAATGAAACTTTTTTAATGGAAGATTAGACACCATCAGAATAGTATTAGGTTCTCAGTCACTGACTTTTTTTTTTCTGACTCTCTTAAGACTAATATCCAAGTCATTGTTAAGAGAATATTATTAAGAGAATATCCAAGTCATGCTCTTGGATAGACTCCTAACTGCTATCATGAAGCTGTTAGTCAACAGTTCAATGTCATAACAGTTGTACCACTATTGCTCTGGTGGGCTTATCTTGTTAAGGCAATAATTATAGTAGTTTTCAGGGTGAATGATTAAGGGCACATAAAATCAGAGTGTAACTAGGATATCAACTGCACCCCTAGGAAATGCCATGACCAGCTGTCACTTGTCTATATGACAATTTAAATGAAATACACACTTTTTGATTTGCTATGACCGATTTTGTCTTATTGGTCTTTTACCTGTTTTAATTTTCATTTTTTTATTTCTATCTTATTTTCTTTGGTTATTGTTTTATGTTCTTTATGTATTTGTTTTGTTTGGCATTTTTATGAGTCTGTCTAGGTTCTATTGTTGTGAAGAGACACCATGACCAAAGCACCTTTTTTTACACAAGGCATTTAATAGGGGCCTTTATCCCATGTTTAAAAATTTAATCTATGATCACCATGGTGAGAAGCAGTTGGGCAGGGTGCTACAGGAGTGGTTGAGAGATTTTAATTTTGATATGAAGGTAGCAGTCAAAGAGATGAGCTGGAGATGGGAGGCGTGGGAAAGAGGAGATGAGGCCTATTCCTGGTTTTGAAACCACAAAGCCTGCCAGGTCCCCAGCGATGTTCCTTCCCCAAGTTCACACTTACCTCAATGAAGATACATTTCCTATTCTTTCTCAAATATTTCCATCAACAGAGGGCTTTAAATATAGGAGCTTATGGTGGCTATTCTCATTAAAATTTCAAAAGGAAGAGAAAAAACATTAAATTTGTTGAGTACAGAGGTGAGACATTGAGAAAGGGAAAATGTTCAAATCTTATGAAATATTTTAGTGAAAATTAGATATGATTATTGTATTGAAATTGAAGATCATACTTGTAGTTAAAAAGCCAAAGAAGTTTTGTAAAGATAAACTAAAATATGAGAAAATGCTCCTATTCTTGTTATAGGCATTATGAATGATCTATAGTTTTAAAATTTCCACATAGAAGTCTGGAAAGATGACTCAGAAATTAATAGTATTGAACATTTTCAGAGGACACGGGTTATATGTTCATCACCACATGACAACTCATAGTTGACAGAAACTTTAGTTCCAGAGTCTATAATGCCCTCTTGGGATTCTGTGAGTACAACATGTGGTAAACAAACATACCGAGATAAAACAATAATAAAATAATAAAAATAAATTAATCTTTTAAAGTTTGAAAGTAAGTAGTCAATGGAAAATAGGTAAATGGCAGATTCAACTGGCAGTTAGCATGTAGAAGAATGCGAATTGAACCATTCTTATTTCCTTGTATGAAGCCCAAGTCTAAGTGGAACAAATAACTCCACATAAGACCAGTGACACTGAAACTTATAGAGGAGAAAATATGGAAGAACCTCAAAGATATAGACACAGGGGAAAGATTCCTGAACAGAACACCAATGGTTTGTTCTGTAAGATCAAGAATCAACAAATAGGACCTCATAAAATTGCAAAGCTTCTTTAAGGCAAAGAACACTGTCAATAAGACCAAAAGGAAAGCAACTGATTGGGAAAAGATCTTTACCACTCCTAAATCTGATAGGGGGTTAATATCCAATATATATATAAAGAACTCAAGAAGTTGGACTCCAGTAACAAAATAACTCCATTAAAAAAGTGAGTATAGTCAACAAATCCAGAAACTATTGCATAGGACATCAAGAGTTTAATGAAGGAACCCTGATATAACTGTCTCGTGTGAGGCTATGCCAGTGCCAGGCAAATACAGAAGTGAATGCTCACAGTCATATACAGGATGGAACACAGGACCTCCAATGGAGAAGCTAGAGAAAGTATGCCAGGAGCTGAAGTGGTCTGTAACCCTATAAGAGGAACAACAATATGAACTAACCAGAACCCCCAGAGCTCATGTCTCTAGCTGCATATGTAGCAAAAGATGGCCTAGTCAGCCATCATTTGGAAGAGCAGCCCCTTGGTATTGCAAACTTTATATGCTCCAATACAGGGGAGTGGCAGGGCCAAGAAGTGGGAGTGAGTGGGTAGGGGAGCAGGTCAGGGGGAGGGTGGAGGAAACTTTCGGGATAGCATTTGAAATGTAAATTAAGAAAATATCTTAAAAAAAAAAAAAGAAAGAAAAGAAAATGTTAATATCAATAACACGTCCAGAGCAGTTGATGACATATGACACATGCTATGTTCAAATATAGAATTCAAATATAAGATTTCAATATTTTAAAGATGTCAGTTTATCTATAACTAACCAATAAATGTATTGAAATGTTGAATAAAAGCTCTAATTTGTTTAAGAAAGTAAAAAAATGGGGTACATAACTAACCAAAGAATTATTTTTTTTTCATTTTTTTATTAGATATTTTCATTTACATTTCAAATGTTATCCAGAAAGTTCCCTAAACCCTGCCTCAACCCTGCCCTGCTCCCCTAACCACCCACTCCCACATCTTGGCCCTGGCATTCCCATGTACTGGAGCAAATGAAGTCTGCATGACCAAGGGGCCTCTCTTCTCAATGATGGCCAACTAGACCTACTTCTTCTATACATGCAGCTAGAGACATGAGCTCTGGGGTTACTAGTTAGTTCATGTTATTCTTCCACCTATAGGGTTGAAGACTCCTTCAGCTCCTTGGGTACTTTCTCTAGCTCCTTCCTTGGGAGTCCTGTGTTCCATCTAAGAGCTGACTGTGAGCATCCACTTCTGTGTTTGCCAGGCACTGGTATAGCCTCCCATGAGACAGCTATATCAGGGCCCTTTCAGGACTATCTTCCTGGCATATGCAATAGTGTCTATGTTTGGTGGCTGATTATGGAATAGATCCTCAGCTGCAGTAGTCACTGGTTGGTCCATTCTTTTGATTCAGCTCCACACATGATCTCTGTAACTCCTTCAATGTGTGCATTGTTCTTAATTCTAGGAAGGGGCGAAGTGTCCACATTTTGATCTTCATTCTTCTTCAGTTTCATGTGTTAAGTAAAATGTATCTTGGGTATTCTAGGTTTCTGGACTAATATCCACTTATCAGTGAGTACATGTTATGTGAGTTCTTTTGTGATTGGGTTACCTCACTCAGGATGATACCCTCCAGATCATTTGCCTAGGAATTTCATATATTCATTGTTTTTAATAGCTGAGTAGTACACCATTGTATAAATGTACGAAAATTTTTGTATCCATTCCTCTGTTGAGGGACATCTGGATTCTTTCTAGCTTCTGGCTATTATGAATAAGGCTGCTATGAACATAGTGGAACATGTGTCCTTATTACCAGATGGAACATCTTCTGCATATATGCCCAGTAGAGGTATTGCAGAATATTCCGGTAGTACTATGTCCAATTTTCTGAGGAACCACCAGTCTGATTTGCAGACTGGTTGAATAAGCTTGCAGTCCCATCAACAATGGAGGAGTGTTCCCCTTTCTCCACATTCACGCCAGCATCTGCTGTCACCTAAATTTTTTATCTAAGCCATTCTTACTGGTGTGAGGTGGAATCTCAGTGTTGTTTTGATTTGCATTTCCCTGATGATTAAGGATGTTGAACATTTTTTCATGTCCTTCTCAGCCATTCGGTATTCCTCAGTTGAGAATTCTTTGTTTAACTCTGTGCCCCACTTTTTAATGGGGATATTTGATTTTCTGGTGTCCACCTTCTTGGGTTCTTTGTATATATTGGATATCAGTCCCCTATCTGATTTAGGATTGGTACAGATCCTTTCCCAATCTGTTGGTGGCGCTTTTGTCTTGTTGACAGTATCTTTTGCCTTACAGAAGCTTTGCAACTTTATGAGGCCCCATTTGTCAATTCTTGATCTTACAGCACAAGCCTTTGCTCTTCTATTCAGGAATTTTTCCCCAGTGCCCATATCTTCAAGGCTTTTCCCCACTTTCTCCTCTATAAGTTTCAGTGTCTCTGGTTTTATGTGGAGGTCCTTCAACCACTTAGACTTGACTTAGTACAAGGAGATAAGAATGGATCAATTCCCAGTCTTCTACATGATAGCTGCTAGTTGTGCCAACACCATTTGTTGAAAATGCTTTCTTTTTTCCACTGGATAATTTTAGCTCCCTTGTCAAAGATCAGGTGACCATAGGTGTGTGGATTCATTTCTGGGTCTTCGATCCTATTCCATTGATCTACCTGTCTGTTGCTGTACCAGTATCATGAAGTTTTTATTAAGATTCCTCTGTAGTACAGCTTGAGGTCAGTCATTGTGATTCCTCCAGAGGTTCTTTTATTGTTGAGAAGAGTTTTTGCTAGTCTAGGTTTTTTGTTATTCCAGATGAACTTGAAAATTGTCTTTTCTTGATTCTTGAAGTATTGAGTTGGAATTTTGATGGGGATTGCATTGACTCTGTAGATAGGTGCAAGCTTTACATAACATCTATAAGACAGCAGTTTACAGAACTCTTTCCACACTCTATTTGTACATTTGCTAACCCTCCTCTTTGCCAATGTTTAAAACCAGACAGTTAAAACGCAATCCCATAGTTTGAAGTTTTCAAGGATGGCAGTGTAACAACGTTGTTGTTTTCCTGGTGAAAAATAGGTCTTTTTTTAAATAGTGACCTTAACTACATATATGTTCAGTTAAGTACTTTTCTTTTCAAATATTGAATCATTTTTCTTAGAAAAATACGTACATGAAGGTTTTATTTAGGAACCTTTCACTTGATTGGTTAGAGTTGTCTCAAAATATTTTATATCCATCGTGGCTAATGTGAAGGGGATTGTTTCCTTGCTAGTTTTCAGTTTCGTTGTCATTTATCTATAGGAAGGCTTCTGATTTTCATGAGTTAATCTTGTACCCATCCACCCCACTAAAGAGGTACAAGTTTCCTGGTAGAATTTTTGGGGTTGTGTATGTGTACTATCCTATCATCTGCAAATACTGATGCTTTGAGTTCTTCTTTTCCAATTTGTATCTCACTCAGTTGTCTAATTGTAACTGCTGGGACATCAGTTACTATATTGAATGGATATGGAGAGAGTGGATAGACCTGCCTTGTTCCTGATTTTAGTAGAATTGCTTTGATTTTCTTCCCATTTTATTTAATGTTGGCTATCAGCTTGATGTATATTGCCTTTGTAATGTTTAGCTAAGTCCCTTGTATCCCTAGTCTCTCCAAAACTTTCTTTATTAAAGTATGTTCTATTTAGTCAAAAGCTTTTTTCAGCATTCTTTGAGATATCTTAAGTTATTTTCATTTTAAATTTTAAAAATTTTGTTTATATGGTGGGTTATATGGACTTACTTTCTCAACATTGAATTATTTCTAGGATAAAGCCTACTTTATCATGGCAGAAGATCTTTTGGATATATTCTTGAATTTAGTTTTTCAGTATTTTATTATTTTTGAACATATGTTTATGACAGGAATTGATTTGTAATTCCATTTTGCTGTTGAATCATTGTGTGGTTTGAGTATCAGGATGACTCTAGACTCATAAAATCAATTTGGCAAAGGACCTTCTTTCTATCCTGCAGAATAATTTGAAGAGATTTGGCATTAGAAATTGATGAGTATGTCAGAAGATCTTCCATGCTCATGGGTTGGTGCGGTAACAAAGGAAAAATGGACATCTCACTGAAAGCAATCCACAAATTAAACAGGATCTACTTCAAAATTCCAACACAATTTATTACAGAGCTTCAAAAGACCATACTTAACTTCAAATGGAAAAAAAGTTTAGGTTAGCTTAAGCAAATCTGTACAATAAAATTAAATCCAGAGATCATCCCTGAATTTAAGATGTATTATAGAACTGTTAAAAACTGCATGGCATTTAAATAAAAGCAGGTTCATTGATTAATGGAGTTGAATAAAAGGCCTAGACAGACCCCCATACCTATGTAAACCTGATTTTTGATAAAAGAAGAATAAAATGGAAAAAAGGAAAGCATCATCAACAAATAGTGCTGGTCTAACTAGATGTTTTCATGTCAAAGAATGCAAATAGATCTATCACCCTTCACAAAATTCAAGTCCAAGTAATTCAAAGACTGGTATTTGTAGCCTGATAAAGGAGAAAATGGAGAATAGCCATGAAGACATTGGCATAGAAAACAACTTCCTGAACATAACACTAATAGTCCAGGCACAATAGGCATCTGTCAATAAATGTGACATCATGAAGCTGAGATGCTCTTGTAAGGAAGGCAAAGGACACCATCAATAGGACAAAATAGCAGCAAATAGAATGGACAAAGATTTTTACCAACTCTACATCTGACATATATATAAAGGATGCAATAAACTAGACATTCAGCAAATCAAACAAACCAATAAACAGTGAGGTACAGATCTAAGCAGAAAATTCTTAACAGAGGAATCTCAAAAGGCTGAGAAACAAACAAATATTCAGCATCCTTATCCCTCAGAAAAATGCAAATCAAAACTACTTTGAGATTCCAATTAATAAAATGAATGGTAGAATGTATAAGATAAAAAAGACAATGGACAGCTCATATTGGCATGCAAGTATAGCAATGTGGGTACTCCTCAATTGCTGGCAGAAGTGCAAACTCATGCCTCCGTAAGGAATATGACAGTTTCTTAGAAAATTGAGAATGGTTCTACCTCAAGACCCAACTATACCATTCCATGTAAATAGCCAAAGGAAGCTCCAATCTACCAAATGGACACTTGCTCAACTATGTTCATAGCAACTTTATTCATAATATCCAGAAACTGGAACCTAACAAGTTGCACTTAAATAAAAAATTACTTAAAGAAAATGTGGTACATTTATACAGTGAACTATTATTGAGTTCTTAAGAACAGGGACATCATGAAGTTTTCAAGCAAATGGATGGAATTAGAAAAGATCCTCCTGAGTAAGGTAACTTAGACCTGGAAAGACAAACATGATATGAACTCAGTTATAACAGGACATTCACTGTTAAGGAAAGAACAATTGTGTTATAATCCACAGACCCAAAGATGTTAAGTAAAAATGGAGAGAGAGACAGAGTGAGAGAGAAAGAGAGAGTGAGAGACAGAGAGAGAGAGACACAGAGAGAGACAGAGAGACAGAGAGACAGACACAGAGAGAGACAGAGAGACAGAGAGACAGAGAGACACAGAGAGAGACAGAAAGAGAGAAAGAGAACATAACTGGAATTTGAGGGCCATTTGTGATATAGAAATTTGAGTGGGAAATTTCCTGAAATCTGTGAGAGTAAAGCTAAGAAAGTTTTATAATAATGGAGAGTCACAGAAATTGAGGAAATATGCTTAGACTCTGTATGGATCTGACCTCTTACCTAGGTTCTCTGCATCTTCATTATTGTTGTGAGGCTTTTTTTTTTTTTTTTTTTTCGACTGCCAATATTAAAAGTGGGATGTTTCTGACTCTTTTGCCTGTGCTTGGTGCTTGGTAAATTTTTCCTTCTAGTAGGTTGCCATGCACAGCTGCGGTTTGAGGGTTTGTGTTTCTGCTTATTCTATCTTTAGGCCATATTTGGTGTATAGCCCCTGGGAGGTTCTCTCTCTGTCTCTCTCTGTCTCTCTCTGTCTCTCATGAGTTTGTGTGTATATGTGTGTGTAGTTCTGTCTGTCACTTTTTTTCCAACATTTATTAGATAATTTCTTCATTTACATTTCAAGTGTTATCCAGAAGGTTCCCTATCCCCTCCCCCCTCCCGGCCCTGCTCCCCTACCCACCCGCTCCCACATCTTNATGGCCAACTAGGCCATCCTCTTCTACATATGCAGCTAGAGACATGAGCTCAGGGGGTACTAGTTAGTTCATGTTATTCTTCCACCTATAGGGTTGAAGATCCCTTCAGCTCCTTGGGTACTTTCTCTAGCTCCTTCCTTGGGAACCCTGTGTTCCATCTAATAGCTGACTGTGAGCTTCCACCTCCATGTTTGCCAGGAATTGGTATAGTCTCCCACGAGACAGCTATATCCGAGAAACAGGAGAAGCTGATCTGGGGGATAGAGGAGGTAGTAGAGGGAGTTGGAAACAGTGAAGGGAGGGGGAACTGGTAGGTAGCAATGTATGAGAGAATGATAAAAGTAAATCAAATAAAAACAGTAAGTACTTGAAACTCTCACATATTATTAAAAGATCAAACATATTTCATATTGATAACATGTCTTTTCATTGCTAATTTTATTCAAAATATGCTTTTATGATGTTAATGTACTTCTAAACATTTTCTATCAATTAGTACTAAGATTAAGTGATATTCCTTTCTCTCTCTCTCTCTCTCTCTGTCTCTCTCTCTCTATCTCTCCCTGTCTCTCTCTATGTGTGTGTGTGTGTGTGTGTGTGTGTGTGTGTGTGTGTGTGTGTATGTGTGTGCTACTTAATTTAGATTTTTCTGTAAATGTATTTTACCTGGTACTTTCTTTTCTATTTATGTTCAGCCTTTGTATAAATTATATCTTTCAAGAAATTTTTTTTCTGAAAGGCAGGTTGGAGTAATACATATGGTTCATACATTAGACAGCATCCAAAGAGCAGTTCTTTTATTATAGACCTAGAAACTGACTTTTAGGGGTTTTATTTAAATCAGTAATAAAGCTGAGTATTGTTATGTACACCAGCACTTAGAAGATTAGGAATTGTAATTCATGGCAAAACTGTAAGATCATATAAAACCAACCAATCAACACCTATGTCTTATAAAGAATATTAAATGAGAATAACATTCACATGCACAGACTGTATGTCTCTGTATATGGGCTTTTAGATAAGGTATTTGTGATATTAAGTGTTTTGTAGTTTTAAAAAGTATGGTTGATATTTCTTACCCTTGTTTATTAATATAGAGTGACCATAAAAAAATATGTCATGGAAAGTTAAAATGAAATCAATTAATATCCTTAGCATAACCTTAGTTATAGAAATGGAAGTTCAATAGCCCCTGTAAATGGACTGTTTGAATGAATCACCTCAGTTCACATTGCATTTGGAATTATTAAAGACACATCTGAATAACAATTGTATATTAAAAATTAAAATCCATTAGGCAGGAGTGGGTGGGTGGGGGAGCACCATCAAAGTAGCAGGGGGAAGGCTTAGGAGAGAGAGTCTTCAGAAGAGAAACCAGGAAGGAAGATAACATTTGAAATGTAAATAAACAAAATAACCAGTAAATTTTTTTTAAAAATAAAATTAAAATCTAATAAATTTTCAGTATCAAACCCATGAGTACTTGAAGCTCCTAACCAACGCTTGAATTGAATTGACCTATTGAGGTATATTTTTCTCCAACATTGGTTGCTGTGCTGATATGTCTTTCTTCTTTTACACCTGCCACTTTGGCTTCCAAATTATTTAGCCATGCAATCTACTGCTTAATGATACTGTTCTTAATTAGACTGTATGTGCATCTTGTGTTTTCAGTTAACACAGCAAAAGAAGCCGATACCCTCATAAGTCATTTAAATGACTTGTCCCCTATCATTATAATGTGGCAATTAATTAAGAGCATAACAAATCTGTACTTTATCATAGCAGGCTGAGTGCAGGAGCATAGATATATGTGTATCAGCATTTTATTTTTTTGCTAAGTCTCTTTAATTCTTACTAATTATAATGCATTAATTTGCTTTGGATAAAAATGTTGAAATGGCTTACATCCACTAACAAAGTGTTCTTAAGAGATAACATTCATCAATTTTAAGCATGATATTAGCCCACGATCTAACTAAATATTTTCACAGTTCCAAGTTGTTGTCTGTCTATACTTTAAATTTTTGTCATGCTTCCAATTTTCCTAAATTCTTTTTATTATTTTGCTATAGCATTTCTGAAAATATGTTTTAAAGGCTGTACTGGCTAGATTTGTGTCAACTTCACACAGCTGGATTGATCACAAATAAAGAAGCTTCAGTTGAGGAAATGCCTCCATGAGATCCAACTGTAAGGCATTTTCTCAATTAGTGATCAAGGGGGAAAGGACCCTTGTGGGTGGGACCATCTCTTGCCTGGTAGTCTTGGGTTCTATAAGAGAGCAGGCTGGGCAAGGCAGGGGGAAGCAAGACAGTAAAGAACATCCATCTATGGCTTCTGAATCAGCTCCTGCTTCTTGACCTGTTTGAGTTCCAGTCCTGACTTCCTTTGGTGATGAACAGCTGTATGGAATTATAAGCTGAATAAACCCTTTCCTCCCCAACTTGCTTCTTAGTCATGATGTTTGTCCAGGAATAGAAACCTTGACTAAGACAAATTGGTACCAGCAGAATGGGGTATTCATGTGACAACCTGACCATGTTTTGGGGAGGACTGTGGAAGGACTTTGGAACTTTGGGCCAGAAGATCCATTCAGTGTTAAGAGCTCTGTGAGATGTGTAGGAGTTCGGAAGATAATGTTGAGAACAGTGCAGAAAATGGAGGCCTGGCCTGTGAAATTTCAGAGAGAAAATTAAAGACTCTTTTGCGGGCCATTGCTATTTTGGATTGTGAAGATTCTGTGGTTCTGGTTAGCTGGGGCTGAAGAATCAGCTGTGATTAACAAGATACCAGAACTACTAAAGCAAAACCTTTGCATTACTGAGATTATTGATGCTGGTTAGCTGGAGCTAAGAAATTAGTGGTGATTAAGAAGAGACTAGCATCATTGAGGTGACATCTTCTGAGTGTTTTCTGAGAGCACAGAGGCTGTGTTCCAGAGATAGCCTGTGCTGTGGCTGGACTTGGCAATGTGTAAGAGTTACCCAGGTGGTACTGGTTTTGAAGGCATGAAGGGGTCATGAAGAGCAGATGAGGCCATGAAAGCACTGTGAGAGGACATGGAAGCCCATTGGTGAAGATGCAGCCTCAGTTGCAATTGATGGCCTAAGACTGAAGGGGCCATGCAAAGGAGTTGAGGCTTGGCCCAATGAAGAAAGCCTATGAGAGTCTAATGTTGAAGCCTAATTATAGTGGAAGACAGAAGCATTTTGGAGATGCCAGTATCATGACATGACCACCAAGAACAGCAGCAACAATGGAGTATAGGCATCTGAAGCCTAGAGGTCAAAGCTGTGTGCTACAAAGAACAGGGCTGGAGAAGTGACCCAAGCCTTTGGAGAAGCCCAGAAGATCCATGAGTTGGATCCCAGACATTGTACAGTTGGAGTTCAATTTTTGCTTTTGATTGTGACTGTGCCCTGATATTTTTCCCTCTTGAAGGAAGTTTTTTAGTGAAGCCCACAGTTAAGAGACTTTAAATTTTAAAGTACTTTGAATTTTAAAAGATACTTGATATTTTAACAGGATTGAACTTTTAATATGTAAAGACTGTGGGACTTTTAAAGTTACTTAAATCTTGGGAATGGATAAGAATATAAGGTTTGAGACTTACTAGTGATGTATTTGTGTCAAGTTGACAAGGGGTCAGTTGAACTGGTTAGTTTTGTGTCAACTTGACACAGCTGGATTGATCACAAAGAAAGGAGCTTTAGCCGGGCGTGGTGGCGCATGCCTTTAATCCCAGCACTTGGGAGGCAGAGGCAGGCGGATTTCTGAGTTCGAGGCCAGCCTGGTCTACAGAGTGAGTTCCAGGACAGCCAGGGCTATACAAGAGAAACCCTGTCTCTAAAAACAAACAAACAAACAAACAAAAAAAAAAAAAAAAGAAAGAAAGAAAGGAGCTTCAATTGAGGAAATGCCTCCATGAGATCCAACTGTAAGGCATTTTCTCAATTAGTGATCAAGGGGGAAAGGCCCCTTGTGGGTGGGACCATCTCTGGCCTGGCATTAATCCACACAGTTATGGTCACTTGATCTTTGGTAAAGAAGCTAAAACCATCCAGTGGAAAAAAGACCACATTTTCTACAATTAGTACTGGTAAACTGGAGGACAGAATGTAGAATAATGCAAACTGATCCTTATTTATCTCCAAAGTTCAGGTCCAAGTGGATCAAGGACTTTCACATAAAACCGATTCACTGAAACTAATAGATGAGAAAGTGGGGAAGAGCCTCCAACACATGAGCACAGGGGGGAAGTTCCTAAACAGAACACCAGTGGCTGATGTTCACAGATCAAGAATTGACAAATTTGACCCCATAAAATTGCAAAGCTTCTGCAAGGCAAAGGACACTGTCAATGAGACAAAAAGGAACCAACAGACTGGGAAAAGATCTCTAACAATCCTACATCTGATGGAGGGCTAATATCTAATATATACAAAGAACTCAAGAATTTAGACTCCAAGCCCGGTGGTGGTGGCATACCCCTTTAATCCCAACAGAGGCAGGTGGATTTCTGAGTTTGAGGCCAGCCTGGTCTACAAAGTAAGTTCCAGGACATCCAGGGCTATACAGAAAAACCCTGTCAAAAAACAAAACAAAACAAAACAAAACAAAACAAAACAAAACAAAACAAAAAAAAAAAAAAAAAAAAAAAAAAAAAAAAAAAAAAAAAAAAAAAAAAAAAACACCAAGAAGTTAGACTCCAGGAATCTAGAGAATCAATTACCTATTAAAAAATGGGGTATAGATCTAAACAAAGAATTCTCAACTGAGGAATACCAAATGACTTTGAAGCACCTAAAGTAATGTTTAACTTTCTTAGTCATCAAGAAAATACATATCAAAACAATGAACCCTGAGATTCTACCTTACACCAGTCAGAATGGCTAAGATAAAAAACTCAGGTGACAGCAGATGCTGGTGAGGATGTGGAGAAAGAAGAATACTCCTCCACTTTTGGTGGGATTGCAAGCTGGTACAACCACTCTGGAAATCAGTCAGGCATTTCCTCAGAAAATTCTACATAGTATTACTGGAGGACACAGCTATACCACTCCTGGGCATATAACAAAAGATGCTCCAACATATAACAAGGACACATGCCCTACTATATTTATAGCAGCCTTATTTATAATAACTAGAAGCTGAAAAATACACAGATGTCTTTCAACAGAGGAAATGGATACAGAAAATGTGTTACATTAATACAATGGAGTACTCAGTTACTAAAAAAAATGAATTTATGAAATTCTTAGGCAAATGTATGGAAGTAGAAAATATCATCCTAAGTGAGGTAACTCAATCTCAAAAGAACACACATGGTATGCACTCACTGATAAGTGGATATTAGCCTAAAAGCTTCGAACATCCAAGATACAATTCACAGACCACAGGAAGCTCAAGTAAAAGGATAACCAAAATGTGGGTGCTTCAGTCCTTCTTAGAAGGGGGAACAAAATACTCAAGGGAGGAAATACAGAGAGCAAGTGTAGAGCAGAGATTGAAGGAACACCCATCCAGAGACGGCCTCACCTGGGGATCTATCCCATATACAGTCACCAAACCCAGACTCTATTCTGTATGACAGTAAGTGCATGCTGACAGGAGCCTCATATAGTTGTCTCCCAAGAGGCTCTGTAAGTTTCTGACAAATATAGGTGGATGCTCTCTCCCAATCACTGGACTGAGCACAGGGACCCCATTGGAAGAGTTAGAGAATGGACTGAAGGAGCTGAATGGGTTTGCAACCCCATATGAAAAACAGCAATATCAACCATCCAGACCCTCCAGAGGGACTAAACCACCAAACAGGGAGTACACATGGACTGAACCATGGCTTTATCCTCATATGTTACAGAGGATGGCCTTGTCTGGCATCAAAGGAAGGGGATGTCCTTGGTCCTTTGAAGGTTAGATACCCCAGTGTAAGGAAATGCAAGTGTAGGTAGGAAGAGTGGTTTGGTGGTTGGACAAACACCTTTATAGAAGTAGAGGGAGGGGGTTGATACAGGGGATTTCTGTGTGTGGGGATCTGAGTAAGGGATTAACATTTGAAATGTAAATAAAATATACAGTAAAAAAAATAAACGTAGTCCTTTTTATTATAACCTACTTGTATTACCTTATAATAATATCACAATACAATTAAATTCACTCTTCTATTTATTTGTTTATTTGTTTTTGACAGGGTCTGTATGGATAGTTTTGGATGTTCTAGAACTTGTTTTGTAAATCAAAGTGGACCGAGACTCACAAATATGCTTATACTACTGCTGCCCAAGTTCTATGATTAAAGACATTGTACACCCTACCCTACTGATATTTTCAGATATATGAGTTATAATTATTTGAACAAATTAAACTAAAAAGATTTTGCATGAAATAAATCTAATTAGATCTTGCACATATATGAGTCATTAAGTCAAATCCTTTTAATATATATCATATCACATTAGAATGCTGTGATATAATCTACATTTAAAGATATAGCCTATTACTATAACAATTGACAATAGAATTTTGACTTTTTATAGAAATCATTCTATGTAATTTGCCATGCAATATTAGCAGATTGATAAAATGGTAAAAATGTAGAACAAACAAGCATCTGACTGATGATATATTTGAAGGTAATGTTAAAATTAAGTGATCTAGAAAGAGTATACATACATCGAACAGATTTAACATAATAAATGCTATATCAGAAAAACCTACAGTTAACACCATTCTTAATGGACAATATCTTGAAGCAACACTGCTCATATGAGAATGCAACAATGGGAATCCCACTGAAATTTTTCAGTGGGAACTCTACTGAAATTGAGTCTAAGACAGGCTAGCTCTCCACTATTTCTACTGCTTTTTCAATAATGTTATTGAAGCACTACCTGGAACAATATGGAAAGAGGAGGAAATTAAAGGCATACCAACAGAAAAAAATATGTTAAACTATCCCTGTATGAAGATGATATGATATTATACATAAACATTTCCAAAAATTCTTCCCCAAATTTTTAGAATTGATAAACAAATTTCAGAAATATAACATTATATAGAATGCACTTACTCAAATCAAAACTTTCCTAACACAAACAAAAATATCTGTGAACAGAAGAGATTGTGAATACACTCACATTTACAACATCATTAAAGAAAATGAAATATCTTGAAATAAAACAGAGGAGGGGAAAGTCATTTACAAATAAATATTTTAGCTTTTAAGAAAATAAAGGAATAAACCCAGCCAAGGAGGCAAAATTCTTTTACCATAAAATTTTAATCCCCCTGAAGAAACAGAAAGACATTAAAAGATGGTAATATATCCCACATTTAAGGGTTATTAATGTTAATTCTCTCAAAATGACAAAAGTGTTGATAAGCCTTTATAGATTAAATGAAATCCCAGTGAAAAATCCCAATATCATTATTCATAAAAGAAATTGAAAAGAGTACTATTTTCCAAATCAATGAGAATCACAAACATCATAGATCACCAAACCAATGCTGAGGTAAACGAACAAAGCAGAAATAATGACCATTGCAGATTTTCATATAAATGACTGCGGCATCATAGTAAAACTATATGGTATTGGCACATAGGGCAATGGAACAAATTCACTGATCCAAATATAGTACATATAACAGCAGTCATTTGATATCGGAAAAAAACATTCCAAAAGGATGACAGCTTAAAGAATATTCCTAATTTTAAAAAAATCACGAGAAATAGAGTGACATGGAGAAAAACCTGTATTTGATGATACGGTGTATTGTCATCTAAGTGCAGAGATCCTTGAAGGGAATATAGAGGTAAGTACTTTATTTGTGTGAGGGATGATCTGTATGTTAGAAAGCTGAATGAGAACTAAGATGTGTCCAGCCAATAATTTCTGAAATATGCTGAGAATGATGGCTTGAGACACTAAGGAACAGAGTTGAAAATAAACTTGTTAAGGTATAAGGATGGTTTTTACTACCTACAAAGCAACAGACGAACTTCAGAAAGCTAAACATGTGGAAAACTAATGCCTTCCTTATTCAATTAACTCTAAGAATCAGGAATGCACAAACAAGAAGGCAAAGGGGAAAATGTCTAAAGTGAGCCAATATATGCAAAGGAAATATCAGAGTTTGATTACAAGAGAGAAAAAAGACTCATATTACAATTAGCTCAATGAATAAGAATCTTCACAGTGTAATATTCCTTAATCCAAATATAATACTTGAGAAAAATGATGGTCGCTAAAGGATTGGTATATAGAAAACAAGTATATTTTCTGAGGAAGTGTTCACAGTAAAGAGGAAAAATATTAAAAGAGGTACAAAGAAATATTTCTTAATGGTGAATAAGAAATTTTCAGGACATAGGGTATAGAGAAGTATACTACAAAAATAAAAAATTAAAAAGTGTCCAACCTCTAAACATGTATGTGTATGAACTTTTTTTTTTTTTTTTTTTTTTTTTTTTTTTTTTTTTTTTTTTTTGGTTTTTCGAGACAGGGTTTCTCTGTATAGCCCTGGCTGTCCTGGAACTCACTTTGTAGACCAGGCTCGCCTTGAACTCAGAAATCCGCCTGCCTCTGCCTCCCAAGTGCTGGGAATAAAGGTGTGCGCCACCATGCCCGGCGTGTATGAACTTTTAAACAGCAAAATACACATAGACATGTCTAATCTGTTGCGAGTGAAAGATTGCATAAATAGCACTGGAAGTCTATAAAACATCTTAGAAACAACAGGGGAGACTTTTAAACGTCTTATTGAAATAAGTTATGATTAATATTGTTATTCTAATTAAATGGCAGAAAAGACAAGTAACTTATTTTATTTTGAGCTACAAATTTAAGAAGCTATTTCCAGTAGATCTAGTTTCATGAAACCATGGGTAAATTTTCTTAAATAAATGCAGAAACAGAGGGGTGCATTCAATATTGTGTTTACCAGGAAGTAACAGAAAGGACAAGACTCTGAAGAGGACAGCGAGAGAGAGAGAGAGAGAGAGAGAGAGAGAGAGAGAGAGAGAGGAAAATCAAGAAGGCAAGCAAGAATGTAATCATAATAATACAGCAATTGAGAGTAACTATTTCTTCAACAAAGGATAAATGGGCTGAGAAAGAAATTATGTAAACAACACCCTTCACAATAGTCACAAACAATATAAAATATCTTGGTGTGACTTTAACTAAGGAAGTGAAAGATCTGAATGATAAGTACTTCAAGTCTCTGAAGAAAGAAATTGAAGAAGATCACAGAAGATGGAAAGATCACCCATACTCACGGATTGGCAGGATCAATATAGTAAAAATGGCTATCTTGCCTAAAGCAATCTACAGATTTAATGCAATCCCCATCAAAATTCCAACTCAATTCTTCAAAGATTTAGAAAGGGCAATTTACAAGTTCATCTGGAATAACAAAAAACCTAGGATAGCAAAAACTCTTCTCAACAATAAAAGAACCTCTGGTGGAATCAGCATGCCTGACCTCAAGTTGTACTACAGAGCAATTGTATTAAAAACTGTATGGTACTGGTACAGAGACAGACAGGTAGATCTCTGGAATAGGATTGAAGACCTAGAAATGAATCTTCACACCTATGGTCACCTGATCTTTGACAAGGGAGTTAAAACCATCCAGTGGAAAAAAGACAGCATTTTCAACAAATGGTGTTGGCACAACTGGCAGTTATCATGTAGAAAAATGGGAATTGATCCATTCTTATCTCCTTGTACTAAGGTCAAGTCTAAGTGGTTTAAGGAACTCCACATAAAACCAGAGACACTGAAAATTATAGAGGAGAAAGTGGGGAAAAGCCTCGAAGATATGGGCACTGGGGAAAAATTCCTGAATAGAACAGTAAGGGCTTGTGCTGTAAGATCAAGAATTGACAAACGGGGCCTCATAAAGTTGCAAAGCTTCTGTAAGACAAAAGATACTGTCAACAAGATAAAAGGGCCACCAACACATTGGGAAAGGATCTTTACCAATTCTAAATCAGATAGGGGCCTGATATCCAATATATAAACAGAACTCAAGAATTGGGCACTAGAAAATCAAATAACCCCATTAAAAATGGGGCACAAACTAAACAAAGAATTCTCAAATGAGGAAAATGGCTGAGAAGCACCTGAAAAAATGTTCAACATCCTTAATCATCAAGGAAATGCAAATCAAAACAACCCTCAGATTCCACCTCACACCAGTAAGAATGGCTAAGATCAAAAATTCAGGTGACAACAGATGCTGGTGTGGATGTGGAGAAAGAGGAACACTCCTCCATTGTTGGTGGAATTTCAAGCTTGTACAACCACTCTGGAAGTCAGTCTGGCAGTTCCTCAGAAAATTGGACATAGTACAACTGGAGGATCCAGCAATACCTCTTTTGGGCATATACCCAGAAGATGTTCCAGCTGGTAATAAGAGCACATGCTCCACTACTTTGAAAATAGAAAATATAGTCTTTAAATTGTTTAAAATATAAACAATTTATATTTGTTTTATATAATAATAGCAATATATAACAGAATATATTTGTTATTATTAGGCTGGGGGGATATAGCATTTGAAATGTTAATAAAGAAAATAAAAATAAATTGATAAAATACCTCAGAACTGTCATATTTCAGGATAGAAGCAAACACAGTGAAGACATTGTTAAATAATTTTGTACAAAATTTAAAACCAAGACAGTAAAAATTATAATATTATTTTTAGTATAGAATCTGGACTATTGACAATTTAAAATAAGGTAAATGAAACCACAGACGTTCCATTACATTTTCTTAGGATTTGTCTCTTTCTCTGTCTCTGTCCTTTTCTCTTTGTGTCTCTATCTCTGTTTCTGTCTGTCCGTCTATCTGTGTTTCTCTCTCTCTCACACACACACACAAACACACCTATAAACACACACATGTTGTATAATATTTAGGTGATTATTTATGTATTTTCTTAAAAAGGAGGGTTCATACCATCATTGGAAAATGAAGAACTTAAAATTAAACATAATAAAAGTAATATATTTCTGAGATTTATAAGTAAATTGAATGTTTCTATTTGAAATATCCCCATGATATATTACCCCAGACAACAACCTATATTATTTTGCTATTTTCACAAATTACATCCATAATTATTAAAAAAGCAACATTTGATAACATTTCTTTCCAGGTGCCATTTCTTTCTTATTAGCATCCTGGCTTCTTTCCATTTGTACTGGGATTTCAAATATGTATGCATTTTGCATCAATTTTATTCTGTTCTTTATATACTAACTCTGGATTTCAAATGAAAACACAACAGGCAGAAATCTAATTTTCTTATCCTAGAAAGCAGAGGGGATGGCAATTTAGGTAATATTTAGACAATTTTGTTATTCATATATAGCATATATTTTATACTAAGACTGGTATAAAGATGATTATTGTACTCATTTTTAGATAAAACAATTTACATTGTTTCACAGTATTTATAAGTACAGATATTAATGCTACTGAGAGGGCTTAGCACATAGAAGCAGCTTCTGTGCAAAACTGATGACTGAGGATCTTTGAACTGAGTATTTATTATCTACCTAAAATCACCTAATGGAGAATGTAGTACTCATATGTAATATCAGTATTCCTATATTAACATGAGAATCATAGATAAGAACATTTCCTAGAAGCCTAAGCCACTAATGAGGAGATGCATTTAACCATGCAAAAATAATAGGAGACCTCCTCTTCAATGTGGTAGAAGGTAAGAATAAACTATCAAAAATCATGTCCATATACATAATAACACATTACATTCACAGAAACACACACACACACACACACACACACACACACACACACACACTCACTCACTCACACACTTAATTTTTAGCTTTTAAAAGAAAAGCATTCACTTAAAAATAAATAATGATAGAACATAATTTATTTTAAGTTTAAGAGACATTTACTAGACGAATTTTAAAGGAATCATGAACTGCTACTGCAGAACATATTTCACTATAGAATGACCGCCTTTAGGATAAGAACTCAGACACAGTGGTACAGTGATTATATAAAATGTGTTGAGGTACTTCATTTAGTTCCAGATCTACCTAAAACAAAAGATATTAATAAATGGCTTACTGCTATATTTAATTGAACACAAAATGGCACAATGACTGTGCTACTCTATTTTTGATACATAAATTTTAGTTAATACATAATTCATTCACTTTAAATTTGTTTTCACTTACTAGGCACTATAATATGTATTACTTCAGCAAGTACATGGAGATTTTATTCTTGCAAAGTCCAATTGCCTTTTAATAAAATTTTCCCATGATTGTAGTTACTTTATCTTGGAAACAATTTAATGGTAATGTGATTTTGAAAATAATAAAAATATTCCAAAGTCAATTACACCTTTCAAAAATGAGATTATAAGAAAGAAAAGCAATGCATTAAAATGGTATATTTCAATAATTCATAATTTCTTAAACATTCACATCGATCACAACAGTTTAAAAAGCAGTCTGTCCCTACAGCTCTACTGGAAACATGTTTATTGGTTTAGACAGATGGGCATGCCCCGCGGATCATTTTCAAGCTTAAATTCAAAATTGGCTTTATGTTTTTAAGAAACAGATGAT
Source organism: Mus minutoides (assembly GCA_902729485.2). NCBI lineage: Eukaryota > Metazoa > Chordata > Mammalia > Rodentia > Muridae > Mus > Mus minutoides. Next base: position 3,856,138 of record LR749526.1, read on the forward strand.
GGTCCACTCAACAGCTTGTTTCTGTTCTTCAACAATGGAAAAACCAGTGGAACATGTCATTTAACAGTCCTAACTTTTCAAAATCAATTAAGGTTTAAGGACACATTGATTATGAACATTTTTCAATTACAAATAAAATGATTTCTTATCATTAATAAAAAAAAAAAAAAACCTCAAGGGGAATACCCTCAAGTTTTGAGACTTAAAATGTGTCTTTCAAGAGAAAACAAATTACATACAGAACATGATGATACCTAAGTATTAATAATGAATTTGGGGTCAAATATAATTGATAAAATTATACATAACCATAGTAAATTATTTTATGCTAAGAAGAGTTCTGATTACTCTGCATATCTTTTTAATGAAAAAAATTTGTCAAATTTCATTTTTGTATATGAATAAATTTTATTATTGTGAAAAGTGATACATTATCTAGCAATAAGTAACACTGAACTCTAAAAGAGGTCTCTGGAACTGACTCTTTTTAAAAGTAATATGTGGACATTGTCTATATTTCTGTTTATTAGTACATCAGAGAGAAAATATAAATCTCATGTTTCTTAAGTTCTTTGAAAAATGCTAGGTGAGATTCTAGTTACATAAAACTTACAAACATGGGTAGTTTAATAACACAAAATAATTATGTCAAAACAATAATTACAAAATTACACAAAAACTACCAAAGGAAAGAGAGAAAACTCTGAAAAATTGTGTATGAGGGAAACATAAATCTTTACAACAGAAAGGTAAACATGAATCCTTTTGTGGCATACATTGCATAACTAGAGATCAGTATTAAAGTCTCCTATAGATAATATGTGTTTTATTTTCTTTTTTAGTTTTCATTCATTCTTTCCTCATATAATAATCCTGATATCAACCTCCTTTGCCTCCAATCCTCTCTGTTCCTCCATCATCTCTCCTCTTCCCCAGATTCTCTGCCTCTCAGTTTCCCTTTCAGAAAGATAAGGCTTCCATGGGATAGCCACCAAACACTGTAAAACAGCATGCAATGAGGCTAGCCCACACTTCATATCAAGGCTGATGAGGAAAAGCTAGTAAGAGCTGAGAAAGAGTCACCCCACTCTGACAGTTATAAGTCATTTATTATGGAAAATATTTAATGATTGACTACCCTCCATCCTTTCTCTAATTAAATTTTTTAATTAGATATTTTCTTCATTTACATTTTTATTTTTTATTAGATATTTTCTTCATTTACATTGCAAGTGCTATCCCATAAGTCCTCTATACCTTCCCTCCGCCCTGCTCCCCTACCCACCCACTCCCACTACTTGGCCCTGGTATTCCCCTGTACTGGGGCATAAAAACATTGCTACACCAAGGGCCTTTTTCTCAATAATGGCCAAATAGGCCATCTTCTAATACATATGCAGCTAGAGACATGAGCTCTGGGGGTTCTGATTAGTTCATATTATTGTTCCATCTATAGGGTTGCAGACCCCTACAGCTCTTGGGTACTCTCTCTAGCTCCTACATTGGGGACCCTGTGTTCTGCCCTATAGATGGCTGTGAGCATCTACTTCTGTATTTGTCAGGGACTGTCAAAGCCTCACAGGAGACAGCTATATCAGGGTCCTTTCAGCAATATCCTGCTGGCGTGTGCAGTAGTGTCTGCATTTGGTGGCTGATTATGTGATGGACCACCCCAGTGGGGCACTCTCTGGATGGTCCATCCTTTCATTTTAGCTCCAAACTTTGTCTCTGTACCTCCTTCCATGTATATTTTATTCTCTATTCTAGGGAGGAATGAAGTATCCACGCGTTGGTCTTTCTTGGTTTTCTTGTGTTTTGGAAATTGGATCTTAGCTATCCCAAAAAGTTCCCTATACGCCCCCCTGCCCTGCTCCCCAACCCTCCCACTCCTGATTCCTGTCCCTGATATTCCCCCTTAATGGGGTATATATATATAATCTTTGCAAGACCAAGGGCCTCTCCTTTCATGAATGGCCTACTAAGCCATCCTCTGCCTCATATGCAACTACAGACACAAGTTCTGGAGGGTACTGGTTTGTTCATATTGCTGTTCATCCTATAGGATTGCAGACCCCTTTAGCTCCTTGGGTACTTTCTCTAGCTCCTTCATTGGAGGCCCTGTGTTCCATCCAAGAGATGACTGTGAGCATCCACTTCTGCATTTGCAAGGTACTGGCATAGCCTCACAAGATACAGCCATATCGGGGTCCTGTCAGCAAAATCTTGCTGGCATATGCAATAGTGTCTGGGTTTGGTGGATGTTTATGAAATGGATCATTGGGTGGGGAAATCTCTGGATGATCCTTCCTTCCTTCTTAGCTCTGAACATTGTCTCTTCCATGGGTATTTCGTTCCCATTTCTAAGAAGGAATTGAGTATCTATACTTTAGTCTTCTTGAGTTTCATATATTTTGCAAATTGTATCTTAGGTATTCTAAGTTTCTGAGCTAATATCCACTTATCAATGAGTGCATATCATGTATGTTCTTTTGTGATTGGGTTACATCATTCAGGATGATATCCTCCAGATCCATCCATTTGCCTAAGAATTTTACAAATTCATTTTTTATAATAGCTAAGTAGTACTCTATTGTGTAAATGTACCATATTTTCTGTATCCATTCCTCTGCTGAGGGACATCTGGGTTCTTTCCAGCTTTTGGCAATTATAAATAAGGCTGCTATGAACATAGTGGAGCATGTGTCCTTATTCCAAGTTGGAAAATCTTCTGGGTATATGCCCAGGAGAGGTATTGCTGGATCTTCCTGTAGTACTTTGTCCAATTTTCTGAGGAACCACCAAACTGATTTTCAGAGTGTTTGTACCATCTTGCAATCCCACCAGCAATGGAGGAGTATTCCTCTTTCTCCACATCCTTGCCAGCATTTGCTGTTACCTGAATTTTTGATTTTAGCCATTCTGACTGGTATGATGTTGAATCTCAGGGTTGTTTTGATTTGCATTTCTCTGATGATTAAGGATGTTGAACATTTTCCCAGACATTCAGTATTCCTCAGTTGAGAATTCTTTTTTTTTCAGCATATTTTATTAGATATTTTCTTAATTTACATTTCAACTGTTATCCCGAAAATCCCCTCCCACCTCCCCCCTCCCTCCTCCCCTGCCCACCCACTCCTACTTCTTGGCCCTGGCGATCCCCTGCATTGGAGCATATAAAGATTCTTTATTTAACTCTGTACTCCATTTTTAAATGGCGTTATTTGATTTTTTGGAGTCCAGCTTCTTGAGTTCTTAGTATATATTGAATATTAGTCTCTAGTTTCTAGTGCTCTCTCTACTTTCTTTTTGGCAACACTGAGAGATATGAATTTTAGTCTTAGGGCTGCTTTCATTGTGTCCCATAAGTTTGTGTATGTTCTGGCTTCATTTTCATTAAACCCTAAAACGTCTTTAATCTCTTTCTTTATTTCTTCCTTGACTAAGTTATCATTGAATAGAGTGTTGTTCAGCTTCCACAGGAATGCTGCCTTTCTATTATTTCTGTTGTTACTGAAGATAAGTCTTAGTCTGTGGTGATCTGATTGAATGAATGAGATAGTTTCAATATTTTTGTATCTGTTGAAGCCTTTTTTGTGAACAGTTATATGGTCAGTTCTGAAGAAGGTACCATAAGGTGTTGAGAAGAAGGTATATCCTTTTTTTTTTTTTTTTTTTTTTTTTTTTTTTTTTTTTTTTTTTTTTTTTTTTTTTTTTTTTTTTTTTAGGATAAAATGCTCTGTAGATATCTATTAAGTCCATTTGTTTTATAACTTCTATTAGTTTCAATGTGTCTCTGCTTAGTTTCTGTTTCCAGGATCTGTCCATTGAGAGTTGGGTGTTGAAGTCTCTCACTACTATTGTGTGAGGTACAATGTGTGCTTTGAGCTTTAGTATAGTTTCCTTAATGAATGTGGATTCCATTGCATCTGGAGCATAGATACTCAGAATTGAGAGTTCATCTTGGAAGATTTTACCTTTGATGAGTATGAAGTGTCCCTCCTTGTCTTTTTTGATAACTTTGGGTTGGAAGTTGATTTTATTTGATATTAGAATGGTTACTCTAGCTTGTTTCTCTGGACTGTTTGCTCTGTTGCTTCTGAGGCCCATGTGTTCTCATGAGAGGTCTCTTCTTTATGAGACCTGGATACAAGAAGGTGCTCTCACCTGAGTCCTGGGGTCAGAGCCCTCTCTGGAGACCAACTCTCCTCAATGATCCTAAGATCCTGAGTGTGCTAGGGTGCCTGCAACGTGGAGAGTCCATGGTGGACTGTGGCTGGCACAGACTGGACAGAACACCAGCCACTGTTCAGGCAGGTTTCCTGTGTCCCTATTCCTGAAGACACAGGCCCCTCCTGGTTGTTTTTGAACAGATGTTGTGTTCCACTCACCAGTGATCCTAAGATCCTGTGTTCTAGGAGGTCTGTCGTGTGGAGAGTCCTCTGGGGATCATGGGTCCATCCACCGAGTTTGTGCCCATGGTGGCCCCTAATTACAATTTGAAAGGCAAATATCCAGAATTCTTCAATCATTATAATCACACTATTATTTTATCAGCATTTTTCCATGTAGTTCAATATGGCATTCAATATAACTAATTTTAAATTGAATTTCTCTTCCTTTTGCTATGAGAATATGTTTGATAAGGCTGAAGATACGAAATTCAAATTGTAATACAAACAAATTGAAATGCTTTAAAGATAGGACACAGCTATTCCAGCATCATCCTTCAGCCATTACTTTGGCTAGATTTCATTTCATAAAAATTCATTAAAAGAATACAGAAGAAGTATAGTTAGAAGCTACATAAGCAACATGTCTTACCTTTTGAAGGTTTTAAAATTTATATTTATTTGCATCATAATGTCAGGGAAATTCTGCCTGGTGTTTTATTTTTCCTTAGGATTTCTTATAATTTATTTTATATATACATTTTATATTCTAAATGCTATGATATTTACTTATCACACACAATTATTTATGCACAGAACTCCAATACATTATCATCGTTGACAATAGATCATCTTTATTTCTCAATTTATCTAAACTGCCACTGTTGGCTGTGATCACACTCATAGTTTTGTCATTGATGCTAATATTAATCATATTCTTTCTTTGAAATCTCTGAGAGTGATAAACTGACTTCTTAGACAAAGTAAGCAGGAAGGAATTCCATGAAGATAGTCAGGAGTGCAGAATCATAGTACTATAGCTCTCTGATTAGACCTATCCAAGATCACTTGATAGTTTACAACTCAAGCAGAAAGTACTATATCATGAATGACATTTCATTTTATTGACAGCAGTCATCATTGTCAAACTAAATAACCATTTCTTCCTGTATTGGACCTTTATTGTACCTAGCATTTCTCAAAGTCCTTACTATTAAAAAGAATACTGTTTGTCTATATCACCCTAGAACACTAGATTTGGAAATAGAAAGCTCATCAGCTTTGTCCAACTCATTGCTAGATTTCACAGTCTATGGGCATGATGATTTTAACTAAGGTTAACTTGTCAGCAATTTACCAATGGGAAAAGGCAAATGTTAAAACAAGTAAGAGGAAAAATACAAGACCTAAATAATGTTAGAATATGTATTTTTTTATGGCTACACATGCTTTGAATACTAAGCACCACTTTATATTTTCATGCTGGTCTTCAAGAATGGTGTTCAATATGATCTGTTATATAAGGATATCAAGATGGTTTTCGGTCTATATCGTAAACAGGCCTTTATTGAAAAGTACTTTCAATATATAACTAGATTTTTAAGAAACGATAAACTATTCCTCAATGACTTCCTTTTTGTAAAAAATGACACATTTTAATGTGAAACTATGTAATGAATGTTTCAGAAGAATTCTCAGAACCCAGATGCTGCCCTGGAACTGGATCCCATGGATTCAAGAGACCCTCAGCTGTCAGATCACTCAGACTAGTGGAGGACTTCATGACAGGGGAATGCCAGGGCCAGGAAGCAGGAGTGGGTGGGTTGGGGAGCAGGGAAGGGGAGGGTATAGGGGACTTTGGGGATAACATTTGAAATGTAAATAAAGAAAATATCTAATAAAATGTATTAAAAATAAAAATAGTAAAAAAAAGAAACAAAAAAAAAAGAAAAAGAAAAATATATATAAAGGATGTGACTCGGGTAGTATACACACTAAAAAACATGGAAAGCAAGAGAATGGAATAAACATTAATGTGAGATCTTACCTTCTTATAAGTAGACTAAATTTAGGTGATTTTCTTTCCCTCAAATGGTTAAAATTTTCCCATGTTTGAAAGTGATGTCTTTTTCTGGAAGTGAATCTGAGTGGAAATATGCACAATAAGTGAAAAAATCAGATGCAGAAAGATAAATATTGCAAATATATATTAAAAAACTATCCAGGTGAAACCATTAATATTTCACTGAATACTATGCACAAGGAACTGTTGGTCTCTAAAATTTAACACATTTACTATCTGGGCTGGTCTTGCATCAAGAAGAAAAAAATGTTGCTCAACACTGTTCTACAAAGTAATACATTATTTACACATAGATTTTTACAGATAAATTAACAGTATATTTTCTTTGAGGATGATGTTGTATTACAGAGAATATAAAAGATACAAATGAGATTTCTAAGTCCTTCTTAGATTCATCACATGAAGAATCACCCTCATTCCAGCATTCCTACCAGAGAAATAAATTCATTAAATTAAATGAACATATATAATACACAAAGTCTCAGAATGTAGAGTTTTATTTAGGCTGATATTAATTTGAGAGGCCTAATAAAAATTTCATTAAACTCAGACACTATTGCATAGGACAGCTAGTGCCTACTTAAGGGAACCTGATATAGCTGTCTCGTACAGAAGTGGATGCTCATAATCATCTATATGATGGAACACAGGGCCCACAATGGAGAAGCTAGAGATAGAACCCAAAGAGTTGAAGGGGTCTGCAACCCTAGAAGAGGAACAACAATATGAACTAACCAGAACCCCCAGAACATGTGTCTCTAGCTCTACATGTAGCAGAAGATGGCCTAGTCGGCCATCATTGGATGGAGAGGCCCCTTGGTATTGTAATCCTTATATATCCCAATACAGGGGAACACCAGGAACAAGAAGTGGGAGTGGGTGGGCAGAGGAACAGGGCGGGGGGAGGGGGGAACTTTCAGGATAATATTTGAAATGTAAATTAATAAAATATCTAATAAAAAAAAGTTTGGAGGTGCCGGGCGTGGTGGCGCACGCCTTTAATCCCAGCACTCGGGAGGCAGAGGCAGGCGGATTTCTGAGTTCAAGGCCAGCCTGGTCTACAGAGTGAGTTCCAGGACAGCCAGGGCTGCACAGAGAAACCCTGTCTCGAAAAACGAAAAAAAAAAAAAAAAATCTGGAGATAAAAAAATTTTATATATATATATATATATATATATATATATATATATATATATATATATATGACAGGGCTTCTCTGTATAGCCCTGGCTGTCCTAGAACTCATTCTGTAGACCAGTCTGACCTCAAACTCAGAAATCTGCCTACCTCTGCCTCCCAAGTGCTGGGATTAAAGGCATATGCCACCACTGCCTGGCTACAAGTCATTATTATATCTATTTCTCCTTTTGGTTTGAGGTAATATTTCATGGCCCTAAGAATTCACTCTGGTGTAAAATTCTGTGATTCTCCAAACATAGTTATTGACTTTTTACTGTCTACATATTTTTGCCCTTTTTTGACAATGTATAACTTATCGAGACTGGTGTCTTTAACTCAGATACACACACTTACTTCCCACTCTACTCTTTCAGTGATTAATATGTGATTTACTTTTACCACTGTTATAGTATTACAGTACATTGATTTATTGTGGTTTATTTATTCATTACACAACTGTTAGTGGCTTCCAGATTTTGCCAATTATGAATAAAGCTACTCTAAACATCTGTGTTTAATATTGTATGTAGACATAAATTTCATTCATTTGGCAAATTGCAAAAGTGTCGAAGATAGACAATGTGATAAAACTTTGCTTACTTTGAAGAAAAAAAAACAGTAAACTACATGTATTACTTCCCCACTACTAATTTTATTTGCTCTTGATTTTATGTTTATTTATTGAATTAGAAATAAAATATGCCACAAGATCTCCTTCATTTCCTATTGAACATATATAGTCTTAAGAAACTTAGAACTGAGTTGTGCCTATTTTTTCTATTTCAGGATATTTTGAGTAGTCACATTTTAGCTGTATTAAAGTTTCTGGAAGTTTTTATCAAAACAAAAAGATAATTATTATTTAAATTATCTTACTTTATCATTAATTTTACAATTTAGAAATAGAAGACAAAAGAAATCTTCTTTAAAATAACACTTATTTTCAGTGTTTTAATTAATACCTTTGATACAGTAGTATCATAGGTTAATCTTAGACTACAGCTGAGTTACTGGCTCTTCATCATAAACTGTCAAATATGCAAAGACCCTTGATCTCCTTTATGTTAAGCTATAGGGAGGAGGACAGCCATATCACCAAATGATTAGAGCTACTGAGTGGTATTTTGAAAACCAGTTTGAATAAACTGAATTTATCCTCCAAGTCCTTCTTACAAGTATCATTAGGCTTACTGTTCAATTTTCCAACAGCAATCAATGCAAAGCTTGATAAAAACATTAAGTATTAAATCTTCTAAATAAATATTAGAAAATGGTGAATTCAAAAAATATGGGTGAAGAAGTCAAGATTATATCATAATGGGATATTTGCTGATATCTTTGGGCATGAGTCTTTTGGCTTATAACAATGACAACATATTCAAGAAACTGAAAACACATTAGTTAGATGTGATTGTCCTTTTATATAGATTCTTCTACTAGTGTTCCTAGAAAAACAAATTATGAGACCAAGACTTGCGGGCAAATTTTGTTAGAAAGTAGGCTTAGAAACAATGTATGGGAAGGATTACATGGATTGATGAGCAGACCATATTGAACCCTTTGATTCTGGGCATCAGAAATCAGTCACAGAGGTGGTCCCTGAGAGTTGGTGAGAAGGTATCTGAAGGCTAGTTCTTTGGATAACCAATTTAGCTTGTTGGAGGCAGTAACTAGAGTCTCACAAAGAGAAAGCACAATAAAAAACCATAACTACATACCATTAGCAATCCACAGTCTATAGAGAGAGTTGAATCCAATTGACAAAGGGAAGAGAATAACACAGTTTACACTATAGTCCATTCTTTCATATGTCAAATAGTATACCTTTAAGCAATGATCTCATCCTACCTGGAAACTTTAAAAATGCTGGTTTTGTGTGGTTACCCCTACAAGGGATCATATGGTATGAGATTAATTCAGAACTACAGCTACTAATTATCTGTAGCTCAGTATCTATTTTCTCCTGGTCTCCACAATGTTACTCATGCCTTAAATGTGGCCAGTGTTTTGGCAGATTTACTGTCCTTACCTGCTGGGATGATATAAACTTTTATTACAGATAGGTGAATACCATCATTCAGTGTGCATCTTTGTGATGGTAAGGAAAATATCCCAGATGGTAATAATCCTTCACTGTTTTCCAGATTAGTGTTGGCCCTTGAATGTTCAACATTGATGAGATTCTTAGAATACTGGAGAGAAAGGTCTGGGTTAAGATACGTTTAAAAGAGTCCCCAGTTCTTTTACATGGAGAACTATAAGAATTTAAGTATAGCTAGAAAATAGTAGAAATTCTCAGAGATTACCAGCAATGTATCATTATCAATAACATGCATAAAATAACATAGTAGCACAAACAAAACAACAAAACAACTATTGAATAGAAAGTGAAGAAACATTGTTTGGCCATTTTACTCTATACTGGAAAAGTATATATCAATGAAAATTAGATTCTTGTACACTACAATTTGTAGGCTACAATGGAGAAAAACATTGTTTAGCAGGTGCTAATACTTATGACCAAACCTGACAACCTGAATTTAATCATCAGAGTATACATGGTGGAAGGACTGAAGTAATCTCTGTGAGTTATATCCTATTATCCCCATCTCTCTCTCTCTCTCTCTCTCTCTCTCTCTCTCTCTCTCTCTCTCTCACACACACACACACACACACACACACACACACACACACAAATATATGCATGCAATAACATTTTAATAAAAATCTGTATCCAATTCATAGGACACTATGACACAAGATGAAACAAAACATTACATTAAAATTTGAATTTATACAAAACTATGTGACAATTAATAGAAACTTAATAAGGTTAGAAGACTTTAAATATTTTCAGCTGTACTGGTAATGCTTAGCATAGCACTATGGAGGCCAAATGAATACCACACATTTTCAATTGTGCCTAGAATATTCATAACTGGTAGGACATCTTCAGAGCATATAACAATTTTCTGTATATTTTAGATAAATCATATCAGCACTCTTGGAGAATTTTTAATTGGCTTTATATCAATTATGTTCTCTATCTAATCCCTTTTTATTGGATATTTTATGTATTTACATTTCAAATGTTATCCCCTTCCCCAGATTCCACTCCAGAAGCCCCCTATTCCATCCCCTTTCCCCCTACTTCTATGAGGGTGCTCCTCCTCCTACCCACCTACTTTCACCTCACCACCCTGGCATTCCCCTACACTGGGACATCCAGCCTTCACAGGAACAAGGGCCTCACCTTATTGATACCAGACCATGCCATCCTCAGCTACATATGCAGCTGGAGCCATAGGTCCCTTCATGTGTACTCTTTGGTTGATGATTTATTCCCTAGGAGCTCTGAGAGGTCTGGTTGAATGATATTGTTGTTCTTTCTATAGGGTTATAAACCCCTTTGGCTTCTTCAATCCTTTCTCTAACTCCTCCTTTGAGGACCAGTATTCACTCTAATGGTTGGCTGCTGCAAGCATCTGCCTCTGTACTTGTCAGGCTTTGGTAGAGCCTCTCAGGAGACAGCTATAACAGTGAGTGACCCCACCCCCAACCATGTGACTTGCCTAACCTCTGGATATGGTTGCTACAGGTTCTCCCTTTCCTTTGTTGCACATCTCATCCCTGTTGGGACCTGAGTCTCTTGCTTTCCTGGCATCTTGGACTTGATTGTTACACCCCTCTGTTCAAATTCCTGACCTTCTGTATATCTTCCCTGTCTCCTCCCATACCTGATCCTACCCCCTTGTTTTCCCTATCCATCCTCTCTTCCTCCCAAAGTAATTAACATGGAAGGGAAACATCAGTATAAGAAGAATGAGCCTGGTGCCATGGTTGTACTCAGTAGTTTCAATATTCCTAGAAGCTGAAAAAGAAGATCATAGGTTTAAGACCTATATAGGGTAATGGATGACCTCCCATATAGCTCAACAAGCTGATAAAACTGGCTCTCAAAAATTATAAATAAAAGACTGAGTATATAGATTAATAGTAGAAAGTAGAAAAGTCACTATCCAGTATCTTTCTCAATGAAAGAGATAGGAACATACGAGAATAATTCATTACTATACATTTGTCTTAAGTACCAAAAGTTAAAACAGTGATACATTTATGAATGTTTCCTCTTAAGGGTAGTTTGTTTCAATCAAGACAAATGTAGCTAATGCAGGAGTGACTAGCATAGGAGGTAAGATCTTTTGCATCACTGCTTATCCATATCGTATTAACTCTAAATTATGTACATTTCATTTTTGTAAAATCACTAAAATAAATATTGGATTTTTTAGGAAAAAGAAATTAAAATTATATTTTCTTGGAAACAATTACAAAATGCTTAATTTTTCTTATGCATCATTCAGGAATTATTGAATGCATCATAAAATCATAAATTAGTCATCTACTTCCAATCTCTTTATGAAGACAGTGGAATATAAGACAAATAATGTAGCAAGTACAAATTACTGATACGTCTGTACTGAAATAATTGGAATACCATCAAAACTGCACTTCAGCATAACTTTGGTATAAAACTAACTTTACAAGATGTGAACATTAAAGAGCTAAGAAAGTATAATATAATGCATTGTTGCAACTGTTGAATAAAGGAAGCAACATATGCTGGAACTTATAAATATGTATTTAGTTCAATCTCTTACAGGGCAAATGAATCACGTATTATAAAAAATATTTTAGAGCAAAATGCATTCATAAACTAGGCTCATTACGAGTAGTAATAAGGTAACACTTGTTTTAAGTTTAGCAAACTGCTCTATATTATATAAATTTTATACTATGTAAATTCATATGCTTGGAATAAAAGTAAGTGGATGTATATTACAAATCAATCAGGTTTATATAAATAATTGTGAATTACTAGAGCATAGGCAGATATTACTGATAGACTTAAACATCAATATGAACTTTTTGATGTTAGTAGCAGAATTTCAGTTTGTGTTGAAAGGAGATTACCCCACCTGTGGATCCATCCCATAATCAGACACCAAATCCAGACACTATTGCATATGCCAGCAAGATTTTGCTGAAAGGACCCTGATATAACTATCTCAAGTAAGGCTATGCCAGTGCCTGGCAAACACAGAAGGGGATGCTCACTTTCATCTATAGGATGGAACACAGAGCCCCCAATGGAGGAGCTAGAAAAAACTACCCAAGGAGTTGAAGGGGTCTACAACCCTTTAGGTGGAACAACAATATGAACTAAACCATACCCCCAGAGCTCATGTGTCTAGCTGCATATGTAGCAGAAGATGGTTTAGTAGGCCATCACTGGGAAGAGAGGCCCCTTGGTCTTACAAACTTTATATGTCCCAGAACAGGGGAATACCAGGGCCTGGAATTGGGAGTGGGCGGGTGGGAGATCAGGGTGCGGGGAGGGTATAGTGAACTTTCAGTATAGCATTTGAAATGTAAATGAAGAAAATATCAAAAAAAAAAAAAAAAAACAACTAACAAAACATCTGTTTGAAGAAAACCATTAAAAACTGGATGATTTGATTTAAAAAAAATAGTTACATTTCAAAGTGTAAAGAACTAAATTTTAATGATGTATTTTAACTTAGGCTACTATATAAAAAAAAAAAAAATCCCAGGATGCAGTCAGTATAAAGCTGTTGACAAAATGTTTTAAACAGTTACCATACTGTCTCAGGATGTGGGCATATGTCATACTGACAGTTCATACTGACCATCGTTAAGGGTTCAAATTCATATCATCCTGATGGATGGTATACCTAGTGTTGCAGAGATGGACCATAAAATGTTAAGACTAATATTGTGAAAGAATACCTCTTTTGCCTTTATAGTTGCTGTGGCATTGTTATCAGAGTATTTAGTGGTATTAGTAACTGTGTTGGTTTGTATATGCTTGGCCCAGGGAGTGGCACTGTTAAGAGGTGTGGCCTTGTTGGAGTAGCTGTGTCACAGTGGGGATGGGCTTAAATACTCTCAAAGTAGCTGCCAGAAGATGAAGATGTAGAACTCTCAGCTCCTCCTGCACCATGCCTGCCTGGAGGCTGCCATGTTCCCTCCTTGATGATAATGGACTGAACATCTGAACCTGCAAAGAGCCTCAATTAAATGCTAAGAAGAAGAAGAAGAAGAAGAAGAAGAAGAAGAAGAAGAAGAAGAAGAAGAAGAAGAAGAAGAAGAAGAAGAAGAAGAAACAGTGTAATGGTTTCTTAATATTTTATAAAATAAGAACATAAATATTTGGCAGCTATCCTTCAAAGTATTCAAAAATAATATTTTACAGTATTTATAAAATTTGGGATTGTCTGTCTAAACAATCTTAAAGGATTATCCATGTTCCCAAGCAAATTTTTCACAGGAGTATTATCATTCAAAAGGAATACCTACTCTCTCTTATCAGATTATTGAATACTAAGTACAGGTAGGGTTGTCATTTATAATCTATTTGAACACAATTTAATTTTGAAGTGCCTAAAAGTTTCATATGTATAGGTTGATTGGGAGATGGTTATACATGACAGATTAACAAAATCATGTAAATTAACAGTGCTTGAGAAAACTATAAATGATAAAAAACTGGCATAACTTGAAAGAAGAAAGAATAGCAAAGTCACAGTGAGATTCAACCCTCAAAACTGGGTAATTCTAGGTGATTAGCTGGTCTCTTAATCGGCCTTTAGGATGGAATCTTCCCATTAGTTTATTAGTCATTGGAATATGACTAGAGAAAGTTAAGAGCAAACAGCTAATGATGATAGGGGACTTTTACAAGAATGCTATGAAATTACCATGCCAGTCCTTGGCTCAACAAATTCTTAGCAAATGTAATTTCATTTAGATCTTTTAACTTACTTTTAATACACATAAATACCATCCAAGAAGGTGAAATATCTGACCCCACAGATAATGGTTTTATTTGTACACTTTTGATCTATTCTTACTATACAATTTTGAGTAGAAATATTCTAAATTGTTTTACATGATACACATGTACAGGGTTATATTTAACTTAATAATGTGACTAAAGGTTATAATGTTTAAATCATCCTTGATATATTTGGAACATATCAAAATTTACTTCAAAGATTTAGCACAAACCATTTATAAAATTTCTTTTATGTTTTGAAAGTAGAAACTGAAAGGTAAATTTATAGTAACTGATGATCAAAGACAACATCAGCACCTCACTTTCTGCTGTTTATGGAACAAAGGTTACATTTTCTCACTTTGAGTATGAGCTATCTTTCCAAGGTCTATTTATGAGATGATTTGATCAATATAAAAGAAAGATGACTTCTGTTTGGTCACAAATGCAAGGACATCTCATTTTCAGATCTAAATAAATGTGAATTGTCATATGTGTGAAAAGCTGTTTTTCAACTAAAATAGGAAAAGACCGAATCAGACCACCTGTGACCGTGATCCACATCTAGCACAAATAGCCCTGGTGAGTGAACAAAATCGGTTCATTTCTTCTTAAGAACATGCTGTATTAGACAAAGGTGTGTTGTTTTAGTTCACTCACCAACTTACAGAAATAATAAGTGAGATTTTCTTCAGTGCCTAACTCATTCAATTGATAGTCAGGTTGGGCACCATAACAGCATGAGCCTGTTTTTCCATGAAATTACATTATGAGCTTCCTTACCGAAAGAAACTCAGAAACATTTAGGAAAACCATAAAATGTACTTTTTTGTTGTGATTGTTTACTTTTTATTAGTTATTTTATTTATTTACATTTCAAATGTTAAACCCTTCCCAGTTTCCCCTCCTTAAACCCCATATCCAGCCCCGATTTCCCCTGCTTATGGGAGGGTGCTCCCCCATCCACCCATCCACACCTGCTTCACCACCTGCATTGGCTGGTTTAGTGTGTCAACTTGACACAGGCTGGAGTTATCACCAAGAAAGGAGCTTTAGCTGGGGAAGTGCCTCCATGGGATCCAGCTGTGGGGCATTTTCTCAATTAGTGATCAAGAGGGAAGGGCCCCTTGTGGGTGGTACCATCTCTGGGCTGGTAGTCTTGGGTTCTATAAGAAAACAAGCTGAGCAAGCCAGTGGAAGCAAGCCATTAAAGAACATCCCTCCATGGCCTCTGTATCAGCTCCTGCTCTCTTACCTGCTTGAGTTCCAGTCCTGACTTCTTTGGTGATGAACAGCAATATGGAAGTGTAAGCTGAATAAACCCTTTCCTCCCCAATTTGCTTCTTGGTCATGATGTTTGTGCAGGAATAGAAACCCTGACTAAGACACCACCTTAGCATTACCCTTTTTAATGGCTGTTTATAAAGTTGTCATATATATTCATGTGTGGATAGTGTATGAAATAGTAGTACATATAACATGTGGTGATAAGATTTCTACATCTATTTATTTGCTCTTTAGCTATTTATATTTACATTCAACTGTGTAATTATATTTTAGGCATTTGGGGATGGGAGAAAGGCTCTGTCAATAAAGTGCATGTGGCACCAGTGTAGGAAGCTGAGTGTGGATCTCCTGGAACTATGTAGAAACCCAGTTGCTGTGGCATAACTTTAATACCACAACAAGTGAGTTGGAGAAATGAAAACCCTTGAGGGTAGGAGCCAGACTATCTAGCTCATTACATAAGTTACTGCTTCAAGGAGACACTGTTGTAATATCAAACGTGGAAAGAGATGAGAGCAGACACTGAACATAAATCTCTGACCTCCACCTGGATGCACACACAGATGCACATGCACCTGCACATAGAGATGCACATCTGAAAGTGGAGCTGAATGCCAGTATCTATCTACCCACCTATCTCTATCTATCTGTCCATCCAGCCATCTAATTTATCATCTATGTTTTTAGCACACAAAACAGTGCATTCCACTGTGACATTTTTAGATTTGTATTTTATTTATTGTTTATAATTATGGATATATATGTGTGTTTATGTGTAGATAGTCCTGGGAAAGCTCAATGATGTAGCCAATCAAACAATTAACTAATTAAATTTTTGAAGTAAATAAACATATACAGTATCAGACATTGTTATATAAATTCTACTTTTCTGTTCAAATTAATGTATCTGAGAGGTTTCAAATAACTTCTATGCTCTAG
The DNA here is from genome assembly GCA_902729485.2 of Mus minutoides. Classification (NCBI taxonomy): domain Eukaryota; kingdom Metazoa; phylum Chordata; class Mammalia; order Rodentia; family Muridae; genus Mus; species Mus minutoides. The sequence continues at coordinate 3,872,654 of LR749526.1, forward strand.
AATAGGTTCACATAAAATAATTTGGAAGACCACTCTAAAAGCTTTATTTGATATGATGCTAATAAATATAAAAATAGTTCTGAACTTTTTCTCAAAATATCCGATTTCTTAAATACTTGCAGCTACAAAAATGCTGCTTTATCCTCAGTAGAAAAATTCCCTCTCAGGAAGAGAACATTCATGGTATCAAACTTGAAGTTTGCTTTTATAAAAATTGAGTAGCATTTATGTATAATGTATAAACTATTTAATTGGTTTCATGTACTTTACATCATCTCTAGCTTACATGCATTAACTAGTATCATGTAAAGAATATGCAAATTATTGGCACACTGTTTAAAGAATAATGGCTAGTACAAGAAGCTTGTGTGCAGAAGAGACTTTTATTCATTAAATTAGTATTCAGAAGTGAGCTGAAACCCTGTTGCATAAAATAAAAATAATTGACATTAGAATAATCTAAAAAACAGAAAATCGTGCATCATGATAAGCTGTCAGATGCCCTTGAACTCAGTCTTTTCCTAGGTTCAGTATCATTCTAATGTCATTAAACAGACAGAATGGTGTCTATCACTCTTCAGAATAAAAAGAGAGTTCTTTTTCCCTAAGACTGTGGCTGAAGTAAATATCTATCATTTATATTATGTTTTTAATTTTCATATTTTTTTAATTCTGAAAAAAAAATAAAGTGTGGATGCTTCAGTCCTTCTTAGAAGAGGGAACAAAATAATCATGGGAGGTAGAAGGTGGGGAAGACTTGGGAGAAAAAGAGGAGGGGGAGAGGAAAAGAGGGGCATGATTGGGTGTGGGAGGAGATTGGGTGATACATGGAGGATATGGTAACTGAACGGAGGTGTATGGCAATGGGGAACCGGGGGTAGCCACCAGCAAGTCCATAGGCCAGGGAAGCAAAGGCTGCTCAGGATGCAACAGGGATGATATTAGTTTAAATGCCCAACAAAGGGGAGAGAGAACTTATAGAGACCATACCCAGAGGTTAGCTACAACCCCTGGTTAAGTGATGGGCCCACCCACCCATCTTAAACATTTTAACCCAGAATTGCTCATGTCTAAAGGAAATATGGGGACAAAGAGTGAAGCAGAGACTGAAGGAAAGGTCATCCAGAGACTGCCCCACCTGGGGACTCATTCCATATGCAGCCACCAAACCCAGACACTATTGCTGATGCCAAGAAGTGCTTAGTGACAAGAGCCTTATATAGCTATCTCCTGAGAGGCTTTGCAAGAGCCCTACCAATACAAATTCTGATGCTTGCAACCAACCATCTGACTGAGCACAGATACCCCAGTGCAGGAATTAGGGGAAGGATGAAAGGAGCTGAAGGGGTTTGAAACCCCATAGGATAAACAACAATACCAATCAGCCAGAAACCCCAGAGCTCCCAGGGATTAAACCACCAGCCAAAGAGTACACATGGAGGGACCCATGACTCCAGCTGCATAAGTAGAAGAGGATGGCCTTGTAAGACATCAGTGAGAGGGAAGGTCCTTGGTTCTGTGAATGCTTGATGCCCCAGCATAGGGGAATGCTAGGGTGGTAAGGTGGAAGCGGGTAGGTGGGTGGGTGTGCACCCTCATAGAACCAGGAGGGAGGGGGTGGGATAGGGAGTTTGTAGAATGGAAACCTGGAATATGGATAATATTTGAAATGTAAATAAAAAATAACCAATAAGAAAGAAATATTACTACTATTACTATTATTACTACTACTCAATTTCCAATCTTCCTTTTAGAATAAGATTTTTGAGATAAGAAAAGAAATCATGTTCAGAACTTGTCACTGTGCTTAAAATACTGAGATTATGTACTACTGTAGGATCCAGCAATACCTCTCCTGGGCATATACCCAGAAGATGTTCCAACTGGTAATAAGAACACATGCTCCACCATGTTCATAGCAGCCTTATTTATAATAGCCAGAAGCTGGAAAGAACCCAGATGTCCCTCAACAGAGGAATGGATACAGAAAATGTGGTATGTAGTCTCCCTTCCCCCATGCAGGCTCAAGGCTGGGAGTTCAGACCTGATGTCTCTGAGGGCTTGCCACAGGAAGCCACATACATTGTGGTTCTCCAGGTAAGGCTGGTTTCCATTGTTGTGCTAATCTACACTTGCCTTCTGAGGAGGCTGCTGCCTGTAGCCTCATGGGGGACCCTGCTTCCAGCTGGGGCATTTCACAGTGCTTCAACTTAATGCCACATTCCAGGCATCTGCACAGAACTGACAGGTGTGTGTGTGTGTGGGGGGGGGGGTTCCCTCCAGAAAACCAAGAGAGATTTTTCAGTAAAGATTCAGACATGTTTTGACCAGACAACTGACTGAATGTTTTCTTTCCTCTCCCACCTAGTCCTTACAAGCCCCAGTCTGCTTCCCAGGGAACCCAGGTTTTGTGGGAGACCATGGGCAGTTCCCAACAGTGGTGCATTTACACAATGGATTACAACTCTGCTATTAAAAAATGAATTTATGAAATTCTTTGGAAAATGGATGTATCTGGAGGATTGATATGAAAAATATCATATCTGTATATGTTTTAGGTGGATTAACCAAACAGCAGACTAGGCCAAGGTGGTTCAATGTTTAAGAGGTTTATTGAGCAGGTGTGTTGGGGGGGGGCAGAGAAGAGGAGAAAGAGAGACAGAAGGGAGAGAGAAGAGAGAGAAGAAAAAGAGAGAGCTAGGAGGAGGTGACTTCCTAATTTATACCGAAAATGATATCACACCATTGAGGGTGGAGACTGAGCCAAGTGGATTGTGGGCTTGAATGTGGTTGTCCTGGCAACGCAGGTCAAGGGTAACATAGTTAAGTGGGGCTTGGTGCTAACAAGGATATCATCCTTAGTGAGGTAACCCAATCACAAAAGAAGTCACTAGATTTGCACTCACTGATAAGTGGATATTAGCACAGAATCTTAGAATACCCAAGATACAATTTGCAAAACAAAAGAAAATCAAGAAGAAGGAAGACCAGCCTGTGGATACTTCATTCCTCCTTAGAATAGGGAACAAAATACCCATGAAAGGACTTACAAAGTTTGGAGCTAAGAATAAAGGATGGACTATCCAGAGACTACCCCACCAGGGGTTCCATACCATAATCAGTCACCAAACCCAGACATACTTGCATAGGACAGCAAGAGTTTGCTGACAGGATATAACTGTCTTGTATGAGGCTATGCTAGTGCCTGGCAAATACAGAAATGGATGCTCACAGTCATCTATAGGATGGAACACAGGGCCCCCAATGGAGAAGATAGAGAAAGTACCCCAGAAGCTGAAGGGGTCTGCAACCCTATAAGAGGAACAGCAATATGAACTAACCAGAACCCCCAGAGCTTGTGACTCTAGCTGCATATGTAGAAGAAAATGGCCTAGTTGGGCATCATTGGGAAGAGAGGCCCCTTGGTATTGCAAACTTTATATGCACCAATACAGGGCTAGGCCAGGGCCAAGAAGTGGGAGTGGGTGGGTAAGGAAGCAGGGTGGGGGGAGGGTATAGGGAACTTATGGGATAACATTTGAAATGTAAATTAAGAAAATATCTAATAAAAAAATTTTAAAAATACTGAGATTAATCCTGGGTTTCTTATTTCATATTTCATTTTATTTCTTATTTCATATCTCATTTTCTTATGCCATATTGAACTTACCTAAAGAAACATTAAAATATGCAACTAGAGATTAAAGATTTAGCTCAGTGGAGTAATACAGATATGTAAGAAGAAATCTAAAGAAGTTAACTTCCTAAGGGACTGAAAAAATATTAACTGATATTATTACTGTCAAATGTTTTACTCTATATACTGGAAACTATGTCCTTAAAGGAAACTAAAAATGTCTCTCAAGACATAATTTTCTAACCACATTCATATTGGTTGTTATTATTATGCAAACATGGTCATGAGATATAAAACAACCCATTCCATTTTCCAAGCCTTATATCTAATAATTAGTGACTTTAATAGTTAGTAGGGAAATGAGATTGTCATAACCAGACTTTCATAAGTATTTCTTTTATAGAAGGAAAAGTTTATTGGGGATTTATAAGAGGGATAAGAATGCATGACCATCATGTGTAAGAGCATGTCAGGGCAGCAGTCAGGCAGTCAGCTTCAGTGCAGTAGCTGGATATAAAATTAACTCAAACAAATCAATGGCTTTTCTCTACACAAAGGATAAACGGGCTGAGAAAGAAATTAGGGAAACAATACCCTTCACAATAGTCACAAATATAATAACATATCTTGGTGTGACTCTAACTAAGGAAGTGAAAGATCTGTATGACAAGTATTTTTGAGTAAAGTGACTGAGTCTAAAATTTTGTTATCATTTAAATTTACAGTAACATAAATGTTGGTTGGTTTGTATCCAACAACCAATTATAACTTTACTAATAGGTACTCAAACACTGGAATTAGGTAGTTATTAACAATTGAACTAATTGTCTATTTTTAATAGTCAATTATGTATTGGTACATATAAAGTTTGCAATACCAAGGGGCCTCTCTTCCCAATGATGGCCAACTAGGCCATCGTATTCTACATATGCAGCTAGAGTCACAAGCTCTGGGGGTTCTGGTTAGTTCATATTGCTGTTCCTCTTATAGGGTTGCAGACCCCTTCAGCTCCTGAACTCAACTTTATTGAGAATTGAATACAAGCATATAATTTCTCTTTTAAAATCAAGTCCTCAATTGTTTTATTTCCTTCAGTCATTTCCTCATTTCCCTGCAAACTCCATATGAATTGTTGCTTTTATTTTGTTTTAACCCACTGAGTCCATTCAGTGCTGACTACAAGTGAATGGATGTAGACTCTTATACTGGAACATGAGTAGTTTTTTAGGAGACAAATTCCTGAATAAAAGCTACCTGTACCTCTTCCAGCCGCCATTAATTGTCACTAACTTCTGATGTAGATTGGGTATCTGTGACTCCCTCCTCCATTCATACAACTTTGACAATCTTGACCATGTGCTGGCTTTATGTATGAAGTAACAGCCACTTTGAGTTTCTGTGTACAATTGTTTTCTATGTCTAATAAAGATTTATATGAAAAGCACCTTTGTAATATTTTCTCTATATATACTTTTTTAGAATGAGCAAAGTAGTATCCAAACGGTTCCCCAGCATTGTAAATTGTTAATGTTAGGCTATTTGTTACGTTGTAATGGAGAGTCTAGCCTCTAATTTTGAAAAAGCATTGACTTCCTGAAGAAAAAAAAACTTTCAAAATTAGGTTATTTACTGAATCCAATTTTACTGAAAATAAGGCCATGTAACTCAGATCTGGATTAGCCTTTGCACAATTTTTAATCTGCAGTCAGATGACCTCAGGACAGACATCTGTTTAGACATCTTGGACATAGTCTCATGCTGCCATCTGTCCTTGGAAGAGCACTATCCTCTTCAGTATTGGTCAGAACCTTTGATGAGTGGTAGTCAGGCCATATTATTTTCTTTAGTTTAATTGTATTCTCTTTTTATGTTGCATTGAAACAGCATCAACAAAACAGGTACATTCTAAGAGGTCACTGATTCGTTGTTAAGTAGCTGAAGTAGTCTAAGTACTATTAAAAAAAGCTTACCTTTGGTACACATAAATATCAAAATGAATACACAAATAAAATCTGATTCTTAGGATTTGAATAACTATCTCAAAACAGCACAATAAATGTTAAGGAATTAAAAAAATTCTGCTTATAAAATCGTCCATAATTTATTATATTTTTAAAATGGAAAATGAAACTACCTCTAAAACAAATACAGCACATTGATACAGACTAATCATGTGCACATGAATTGCATGTGTTATATTACACATTATATATATATATATATATATATATATATATGTGTGTGTGTGTGTGTGTGTGTGTGTGTGTGTGTGTGTGTGTGTGTGTGTGTGTATGTAGACATACATATACCTATATGCCTCTCCGAAAACAGCTATATCACAGCTATATCAGGATCCTGTCAGCATGCCCTTCTTGGCATCCACAGTAGTGTCTGGGTTTGATGATTGTATATGGGATGGATCCCATCTCTGAATGGCCTTTCCTTCAGTTTCTGCTCTATACTTTGTCTGTGTATTTGCTTCAGTGGGTATTTTGTTACCCCTTCTAAGAAAGACAGAAGGACCCAATCTTTGATCTTCCTAGAGCTGTATATTTTTGATGAAATAAACTCTATAGAAAGAGAAGAGGCCAGAAGATGTATATGATGATTGTAATAATAATTCTAATAATGCAATAACAGATTGTGAGCAATATACATGTTATCATTAGGAATATTTAATATAAATGTTATAAATAAAATTATTTGGAAACTAGTAAATATTCCTGAACTCTGTTCTTCTTATATAGATGGATAAAGTTTTATTCTTTAATAATTATTGGACTATTAATAAGAGTTTTGATGCAAGAATATATATATATATATATATATATATATATATATATATATAGTCAGAATATTTTTACATTTCATTCTTAACTGTATTTTAGCCAAATTAACTATTACATTTTGGCAAAAGAATTCACATATGCAACCTCAGCTTGAAATGTATGAATTTATTATTCAGTAGTGTGAGATACACTAGTCCAAGCACCTCATGTATATAGAACAGCACTGGTTTTCAAAATGAGGGGAAAGGGCCTTGGTTCAACAACCCATGAATACCAACACCTGGATAAAAATCTACTCCTTACTGACATAGCATCTCCCATTTTAAAGCACCTTTTACAATTACTTGAAGTACTCCTTTTGTGGCTGGAATTACAAACATGTCTCAGAAATCTTTATCTGTTGCAGCCTCTGTCATTTATAATCATGGTTTATTTTATGGTCCAGTTTTATTAAAGTATTGGATAAACAAGAAAAAATACTGCTCTAGGGTGCTTTAATTATAGTGGGAAAAATCTGTACCTTTTTTCTATTCTTCATATTTCTTACTTTCTGTTTTTGACCGATTCACTATCAGATTTCTCCAGACTTCCTAGTGGGTAGGTAAAACTGTTGGAGAAAATCACCCACTGAGAAGATTGTTAGCAATATAAATTCATAGTCACTGACCTCGGCTGGACCCCAATACTGCCTCAAAATTTTATTATTATATTTGTTTTGAACAGCATCTAGACTCAAGTTTTTTTCATCCTTACTTTTCTACCTGAATAACTGCCAGCATACAAACTTGCCTCCTAATTCACAGAGCTAATATAGTGCGCCAAGTCCTTCCAAATCCTGCCTCTGGGGTCTCCATCTTCCTGCACTTGAAACTATTCATTAATTATGAATTTGTGTAGATTGTATTTTGAAACAGAATTTGCTTTTTCTTTATATAATCACTAAAGGACTATCCTTTTTGAGACATTGATTAATGCTTGCATAAATGTGTGTCTGCTTAATGTTGGTTATTTTGAGTTATATTTTCACAGTGAGGATATCAACATGCTTTTATAATTTTGTTTCTCCATTGCTATATTTATGAATGATGCCAACATCCATTTAAATTAAAAAAATTATATGATTAACCTATACAAAACATAAATGTCAGAAACAAGATTTTATTTTGTTATACATAAAAGTAGGTGGTATATCTGTTCATTCTGATTTAGCAATATAATTCGAATGGCTTAATGCCTAAAGTGAGAAATCACATTATGATAATAATTTCATTCTAAAATTTTTGTTTCCTTTAACTCAAATTTAATAGACATGTTTAATCTGATTCAAAATAATTTCACTTTCTTTTAAGTACAATAAATTCTCATTTATTTTCAATAGCAAACATTTTGCAAAGGAGCTTGCTTGGTTTAATTTTATGTCTGTCAGTTTAATATAATATAGTGTGTATGTTTCTTATGTGGATGTATGTGTATCCAGGCAGAAGGACGCCACATCACATGTGTGATTAAGAAGGTCAAATAGCATCTTCTGGGTGTTGGTTCTCACATTACAACATGGGTTTCCAGAATCCAAGTGAGGTTTGTCATGCATGCACTTTTCCTGCTCAGCTATCAGGCTGCCCCCCTCCCCCTTTTAAAAAAAATTATAGACTTTTATTTTTCTCTACATTTAAAAAGTCATTTTTGTAATGTAATTAATATTATTTGTTACATATAACATTACTTAAATTATAATGTTACTTAATGCCTTAAGTTCACTTAGTTCAGCTTTAATTTTGAAGCCTTTTTTTTACTTTCAGGCACATCAGCCTTCATGTGTTTAATACCTGTACAGAATAAAGATGATAAGTGTATTTGTGCATATTCCTGTGGAGGCCAAAGAGAAAATTGGGTGCCTTTATTATCACTCTGACCTTATTCTCCAGCGACAAGATTTCTCACTGAAACTGCTGGTTATTTTGGAAGAGTTTGCTATACACTGATCTCCCAAGATCAACTTGTGTTAGACCCATTGCTGAGGTTATAGCTAATTATACTTATGCTCAGTTTTTACAAGGTGGATATACATTCTAACTCACTTTCTGATGCTTATAAAACAAATACTCTTACACACTCAGCCATCTCCTCAGTTCCTTTTATTTATTTATTTTTAAGGCCGTGTGACTTTCTGATTTTTCTTTTGAAAATATATGTTGGCTTTTATTATGTATGGGTAGTAAGGAAAATATCTTTAAAAGAAAAATAATGGTAAATAAATCTACATAGGAATAATCCAATGAAAACCTGCCAGATAGACAGGAATGCTTGTAATTTTTCTCATAAATATTTTATAGCACTGAGGTGTCTACAGGGAGTTGATTTACACTAGCAGTAATTTCATGAGTATATTTTCTTAGCTTTTTTGAAACCAAGACTCTCCTTTATGCTATATGATTTTGGAGACATTTTAGGTGCTCATAATTATTATATTATTCTATTACAAATTATACCTGGACTCTATCATGTTCAATTTTTAATTCTATGAACACTATTTCCTTATCAAGTTTTCATAATCTGCAATTAGTCTGATTTCCATTACTCAACAAATGTCTAGGGTTTTTTTTTTTTTCCTTCCGTTTTCCCCTGAAAGACAAGTTTAAAATATTAGTTTAGTATCTTGGCTGTTAAAACTTCATCATTAGTTTTACTCCCACCTTAATTTATAGCTGGCTATTATCAGTTCAGCCCCACTCCCTTCTGCTATGCTCCTTGTTGCAGATTTCATACTGTGTCCTCCCTTTACTTCCCTTGTTTTTGAAGTATTATTTAAATAAGTGTAGGCATACATGCGATACATCTTTTAATTCTTTCTTTTTATTATTGACTTTGTGAGGTTTGCCAATTTTACCTTTAATATTTCTATGGTATATTTCATCTTAGAGATGACTGTATCTCATGGTTGAAATATAGCCATTGGCAAAAGTGATTAAAAAAATCTTCTTGAATCACGAGATACTGAAAATCAGTCAGGAAAAAAAAAATCTGCTCTGAGTTTGCTCGTTTGTTTATGTCCTTTCAAAATCCTAACGATAATCTTTTTCAATAATTTCTTCTTCATTAATAAAAGCAACTTAATTTCAAAGATAATATAGATTTATTGTTATGACAGAAATAACATAGAGAGAAGAAAATAGCAATTATAAGACAGGTAAAAGATAGCATCCTTACACTCAAATCCCTGCAGTGGTAAGAAATACAATCCTTTACATAACAAAAGAGGTTCTTGTGAATGCCATTCATGAACCTTAACTATTAATTTTAAAATTCATATTAGTTTCTTTGTAATATGTGTACAGAAGAAAGAAAATTTATTCCCAATTTACCTTAAAATTTTAACACTTGTTAGGTTTTTGACTAAATTATTAACAACAGAAAGGAATTCCAAACTGTTAAGAATGTTCTTTATATATAAAAGTAATATAACTTTCAAACTTGATTTAAGAGGCCAATAACTAGTTGAATATCCTTATAGAACTATTTTCAAAATTCTATCAATATTATGGAATTGAAAGTAATATTTTAACAAATTAGTCTTTCCAATCCAGGCTAAACTTGAGTATAATAAGATTATGTTAATTGCTAAGCAATTATCAATGTATTATTCCATGTCACTTTCTGATTTTGCAGAAGAACAAAAACAAGCTTTCTTTTATTAATGATTCATAAATTTTGCCCACAAGGAAAATATAGGCATTCAATGATATATCTGATAATAGGAAAAAACCACATTGGCTTTCCTGTGAAAAGGGGTGAGAATAGGAGAAATCACAGAAATATAGAAGTACTTGAGAGTCACATTGACATGACATTGCCAAGCTGAAATTGATGATTAAAGTCTCAGGAATCTAAAATATGTGGTATTATTAAAAATTGTGTTTTCCAATTAGGAAAATGATGCTGAGTTCAACAGACCTTAGCTGAGTTTTATTACGATTATCTTTAGGTAGTGTTTCCATTACCTTGTTCAGTAACCCTAAAAACTTTTTTTTCCAAGATTTATTTTTATTTTATTTTTCAATCAAACACCGGAAACTGAAAATTCATCTAAAGCAAATATAAGTCCTGTGGAATTGAGTGGTGGATATTCAGGAAAAAAAAAATCTGTTTAGCCAAGATCACATTTTGGAAACAAACTGACAAGAAAACTGTCTTCTTTTGAAAATGTGCATGGCACACAGCTGCAGTGTCAGGTCCAGATAAGCTGAAGGCAAGAAGGCTGAAAGGCACATTTGCTCATCCACTTCCGGAATTATATTTGACTCCTGGTATGGCTTCACATATGACCTAATTATGACGCACAGGATTCCAATAATTTCCTAACAAAAACAACAACAACAACAACAACAACAACAACAAAAACAGAAAACGAGTCTTTTAATTCATTGGAAATGTTTGTTGATGTTATCACTGCTGTGGTACTTCAGTGAATTTCAGATATATTCTTCGCTTGAATGCATCTTCTGCTTTGAATGTGGTAGTCACCAATTTTTACTGATATCACTTTCACACAGTACTCTACTATGTATATTTTGCAAGTTATTTAAATTATATATTACAGCAAATCCTGTGCTTTTTCCTGAAGGAGTAGTTGGCTAATGTCTTTGTAAATGCATTTGTCTGGAATATAGCCAGATGGATTACTTCCTTAATAATGAAAGGTGAAGTCATAACAACTCAAAAATAACATGCCACTCACCTAAGTGAGAATAAACGTGGAAAATAGAGCTTTTATTGTATATTCAATGCTGAAAAAATAAAGCAGCATTTTTACTTTTATATTAATCTTCCAACTAGGTCCTGTTCCTCTCCGCTATTTCAACCTTCAGATATCTGAGTATATGAATCTACTTATGGAAGATGTAGTTATTAATGAAAGAATGACAACTCAAGATGAATCTAACATATTGGAAAGTAACTTACTCTGCTTCTGAAACAAAACAGTTTGTTCAGGGAATTAAACAACTAGAAGATAAATGAAAATGTTAAAGGCTATTCATATTATTTGGCAATTATAAAAATTACAATACTAAAGGCACACACACACACAAACACACACTCACAGAAACTCTATATGTGAGAGAGAAAGAGAGAGAGAGAGAGAGAGAGAGAGAGAGAGAGAATCCTGCTGTTTTGGACCAGTATCCTACAGCATCATAATACAAAAGATGGAATAATCATAGGTAAGACAGTAGTGATTTACCTTTTTCATACTTTTGTCCTAAGCAATATTGTTTTTGTCTGAGAAAGTCCTAGGACAAGTACCCTCCATTGATCAATAGACAACAAGTCTTTTACCTCTTTGGAAACAATTTCAAAATCCCACGGGTTTTTCAGAAAAACGACTACAAAAGATGCTGTAAAACAGTGCAAACATAAGAATGTTTGTTCTAATCATGAAAGCTGCAGCTAAACCAAACCAAACCAAACCAAATCAAAATAAAATAAAACAAAACAAAATATTTAGTCTGCATAAAACACACTATTTAGAATTTGTATTAATTCTAATTATTTTCTATTATTACATTAAATATTAAATAACTAACATAAAAGTATGGTAAGAAGAAATATAGATCATATGCATGGTATCACTTCCTTTACTATATAACTGCTTTTCTTTGTTTCTGATTTGACATTGCACTCCATTGGCTTGGAGCAGTGCTCTTGCAATAACTCCGCGTGAAGTCTCTCAGTATTGCTTCATATCCCTGTCTCATGGTAAAAATCATTCTTCAGTAGCGTTACTTACTGCTTCAAGGAGGCATCCCCAGTTCTAGCATTCTCAGAGGAAGAAAAGAGGTTGAACATCTAGCTTGCAGCCAGGAGTATTTCTCAGAAATCTCACAAAATTGTATCTTGGTATATAAACCTAAAATTTCTAATAAATTAATACATGAAAGATAAAGAAAAGAAAACAAATAATATATTACTATATTAATCATTATATATTAGTGTATATAAAATGTATATAAGTATATTATATACAAAAATATACATATTATTTTATATTATATTTACATTCCATATGTCCAAATATAATATATCATATCATATTTCATATCTTGTCAATCATATATAATAAACCCTATATTATAGGTGGTATAATTTGTATAATATATCCTTTATCATATGTACTGTATCACTTATAATATATCACATATCATAACTTATTATATATAGCATATTATAAAGGATATACTATATACTATATATTATATATTGTATTATACATTTCTTGTATGTATAATACTTATGTATAATATATAATATTATAAGTACTCTATGTATCTATCATATATTAATATAATATAATTAATTAGTATACTATAATTAATATACTATAATTAATTAAGCAGTGTATAAATATAGTTTATTATAAATATACTATATGCAAAAGATTATATATATATATAAATTTATTGGATTTCATAGTGTGAAAAAACACATTTTACTTCCACAGTTCCTGTTATTAAATTGTAAGTATTAACAACAGATTTAATACAGTATCATTTCTTTGGATTTCATTTATTATATTACCACTGAATATATATGATCTAAAACTAATTATCTGATTTTGATATATCTACACATAAACAAAACAGGCTACAGGAACAAACAGATCTCTATATGTATGTTGATATACCTTTATGTGCCCATGTTCTATATTTCATAATATGTATCTCTGTGTTCTTTTCTCATTGATGCCTGATGGATACTTGTCTTTATCATTTCACTTGTCTTTATTTGAATTTGTGTGTTCTTGGTAAGTGGATAGATGTTCCATTTCTCCACTTATAAGTTGAAAGCACATTCTTTTTGTTTATCCATTTTTAATGTTTATTTATTTTTAAAAACCAAGATATATTTATTTCTTTCAGTAGTATCAAAACCAAAGTCTCACATGTTCTGGTCAGTGCTTTGGTGCCGAGTCATACATACAGATGCAATCTCCAAGCTGCTCGTTCATTAGATTCCTGCCAGTTATTCATGAATGTCAACCTCCAAACAAGTGAGATTATTGTGTAATTCAAATGTTACTTTATGGTTGGGCTGCTTATCTTTCACAAATTAATAAAAAGAGTAAGACTTGGACGGTTTGTGGTTTACTCAAACTTTATACATTATGAACTATGTAAATTATTTATAATAATCATGTAAAACAAAAAGTAAACATTGAAAATTTCCTTATAAACAAATTCTCACTTTTTCTTACATTTTAATTTTTATATATAATTACAACTTGAAATTAATTGACCTTATTTAATTACAGTAAAGCCATGTTTTGATGTATACTTATTATACTTATATATAGTTATATACTATATATACTTATATACTATATATACTTACTATACTAATTAATTATAAATCACCTTTTACATTCTGTTATTTCTGCAAGCAAAAAATTCTTAGTAGATTTAGGGACTAAATACAGAAACACACTGCTAGACACACAGAGAGTGAGAGACCATGAAACACAGACCTTAAATGGAAAGTCTCCATCAAATCTCTTTGCTCAGAATGCAGTAAACCATGCAGAAGAGGAGACAGAAAGAATGTGAGGCAAGAGGGGAGAGAGAACAACACAATACATGTTCCTTTAAATTAACATGATCTACATACATATGAACTTAAAGACACTAAGGCACCACGCACAGACTACACAGATCTGCACCAGGCCCTCTGCAAATACACATATGGGTTTCAGTCCAGGGTTTTGATGGAATTCAGAGATATAGGAAGAAGGGAGTCTGTGTTGCCTTGGGCTCTTTTTCTTGCTTGTTTTGTTCAATTTCAATGTGTTAGGTTTTTCTTTGTCTTATATTTTGTCCATATAAATCTGCCTATTTTCTAATGAGAGACAGAAGCAGAGTAGATGTAAAGCAAAGTGCGAGGAACTGAGAGAAAGCGTAAGGTAAATTCATAATCAGGATATATTAGATGAAAAAAATTATTTCTAGTTAACCAAAAAAGTATTTCATAGTGGATCTAAACAAAAATGTTTTTAATTGGTACTGTCCTCATCATCACAACAAGCTACAGAGCAATGTCAGATTGTCTCTGAGATTAGAGAGTTCTTCCATCCAAGTACAAATTAAGATATAATCTTTAAACAAGTAATATTATTAAACTTATCTAAGAACCCGGTGGAATATGGAGACAGGAAGATAGAAAATGTTTTGGAGAGTTTCTTCTACTACAGTGGTATATCTAGTAAAGGCAATGCAATAAGGTAAACTTCTTGATGAAAGGTAGTAGCTACAATTGTTTGAATATAAAAGAATATGATTAAAATGTACCACAAATTTTCAATTATCTAACAAATTGTAAATATCTTATTAGACTCAGATATTCAATTATTTACTGGGGGTCAGGATTATACTAGAACCAGGAAGTTTTTAAGCCCAGGTTAACTGAGACTGCTGGTCTAAATAACTCCTCATCAATTTCTTCCAGCTTTTTCCTAATTTAACCATAGGGGTCTGCAGTTTCTGTCCATTGGTTGGGTATAAGTATCTGCATCTGACTCTATCAGCTGCTTGTTGGGCTTCTCAGAGGGCAGCCACACTAGGCTCCAGTCTATAAGCACACCATAGCATAAGAAATAGTGCCAGGCCTTGAAGCCTCCCTTTGAGCTGAATTCCAATTTAGGCCTGTCACTGGACCCCCTTCCCCTCAGGCTCTTCACCATTTTTGCCCCTGCAGTTCTTTTAGACAGGAACAATTCTGGATCACTAAATGGTGCTGGTTTAACTGGCAGTCAGTGTATAGAAAAATGAAAACAGATTCATATTTGTCACCTTGCACAAAGCTCAAGTCCAAGTGGATCAAGGACTTCAATATAAAAGCAGACACACTCAATCTAATAGAAAAGGAAGTCTGAAAGAGCCATGAACTCATTGCCATGGGGGATGGGACAGAATTCCTCAGGACTCCAATAGCTCAGGGATCTCACAAAACTGAAAGCTTCTATCTGGCAAAAGACTTAAAAAGACAATAAGACAAATTGGCAACCTAGAGATTGAGAAAAAAAAAAAAAAAAACTTCACTAACCCCACATCCAATAGAGGGCTAATATCCAAAATATATAAAGAACTCAAGAAGCAAACTTCCAATTTAAAACAAAACAAAACAAAACAAAACAAAACAAACAAAACAATAAACAGGGGTATAGGGGCATAGAACTAATCAGAGAATTCACAACAGATGAATCTTGAGTGACTCAGAAGTATTTAAAGAAATGTTCAAAGTCCTTAATGATCAAGGAAATGCAAATCAAAATGACCCTGAGATTACACCTTATACCAATCAGAATGTCTAATGTCACTCAGGTGACAACACATGTTGGTGAGGGTTTGGAGAAAGAGGAACAGTTTTCCATTGCTGGTGAGATTGTTAACTGTTACAATGACTCTGAAAATCAATCTGGAGGATCCTCAGAAAATTGGAAATAGATTTACCTGAAGACCTAGCTATTCCACTCTTGGGCATACACCCAAAAGATGCCCCGACATGCCAGAGGGGCTTGTGTTCCACTATGTTCATAGCAGTATTATTTGTGATAGACAGAAGCTGGAAATAACCCAGAAATTCCACAACAGAAGAATGGATACAGAAAATGTGGTTCATTTACACAATGGAATACCACTCAGCTATTAAGAATGAGGACATCATGAGTTTTGCAGGCTTATGAATGGAACTAGAAAATATCATCCTGAGTGAGATAACTCAGAGCCAATAGAATATGAATGGCATGTATTCACTAAAAAGTAGTTATTAACAAAAAAGTACAGAATACTCAGGATACAGTCCACAGAACTCAAGAAAGTTAACTAGCTGAAGGGCCCAAGTAAGGATGCTTCAATCCACCTTGGGAGGGATAAGAAAGCAATCATAGGGGCAGAGGGTGGGAGTGACCTGGGCTGGAGAGAGGACTAGAAGGGGAAAAGGGGAACATGATTGGGTATTGCTGAGTGGAGGAACAGGACTGAAGCCCTAAAGCCAAGCAGAAAGAATGGGAACAGGCAACCCCAGGAGGTAGGAGGTAGGGGTAACCCTACAGAATGTACCAGAGATCTGGTAGGTAATAAACTCTCAGGACTTAAAAGAAGGGACCTGAGATGAAATGCCCTACAATGGAAAGGGGAAACTTTTAGAGCCCACCTCCAGTAGAAAGACAGGGCATCAAGTGAATGGATTGGAGTTGCCAACCCACAGTCAAAAACTCTGCACCTCCTTTTTTGTTTCAGTACACTCTGTTTATTTTTCCTTTCCTCTAAATGGCAAACATTTCTTTAAAATATACCCGTACACCAATATAAGACAATAATGTGAACTATTCATATTGAAATTGTTTCAAAAGACTTTGGAAAAAAAAAGACTTTGGATCTAGCAGATATTTCATTTGTTTTACTTTCTCAAGTTGAAACCTAAAAGTCTTTCAAAAAATAATTGTAAATAATTTGGGATAGCATTACATTGTAATACTATCTTCAATATTTATTACTTAGTTTAGCCTTCTGGGAAATTTTGTTTCACAGGTACAATAATAAGAAAGCAAAATACATCCATCCCCTGTGGAACTTATCTAGAATAAAGTCATTTTTTATTCAAGTTGTCATCTATATTCATGCACCTATATTTGTATGCATTTTAGATGATATATTATTTAGTTTGTATTATGACTTACATATACTGGACATTAATATTTGCTTTTTTATGACTCTCTTTTGGCAGTTCAGTGTAATGACATATTCCCATGTTCAGTGTCAGGGAGAGTACAAGAAAGTAATAGTAGAAGAACATCATGAGTGAACAACATATAGGAGAAAAACAGTTATCTCTGTGTCTAAACTGAGAGATACATAACCAGTGAGTTATCACTGTTAATCTCCATTAAAAACTGTTCATTAGGTGTTAATTCCTAGTTTTTACTAACTTTCATAGAAACACCTTGGGTACTAAGCTTATAATGTCTGGGATTTTTGTGAGCCATCACAGTCGGTAAGTAATTCCAACTAAATCAACCTAATTTTTCTCTTATAGTTATGTTAGCTTTGATGCTATGAAGATGAATTCTCTAAAATAAGACCCTCTGACAACTTTCATTTGTTAAGCAATGATCACTCTGATCCAGTAATTATACTGGATATGCCTGCTCAATATTTTTCAATGAGTGAGATTTGTTTCAAGTGACCTTGGATCTTTTCTTTTCTTTGGTAATTTCAAAAGGATATCTCTTCTTCCTCTTCTTCACTCTTCCTGTTTAAAATTAGAACATTTCCATCTTTCTTTTTCTGTCTCTAAATCCTCTCATATAACCCTCTTTGCTCTTTCAAATTCATGGCCTCTTCCTTTTTTTTTTTTTTTTTTTTTTTTTTTTTTTTTTTTTTTTTTTTTTTTTTTTTTTTTTTTTTTTTTTTTTTTTTTTTTTTTTTTTTTTTTTTTGATGTGTAAAATCAACTTTATTTTTCATAAATATTATGATCACTTTCTTTTTCAAAGTATTCCTTTAAAATAAATTAGAATATTTCCATATTATGCCTTTAACATACAATTACTGATTAAAGCATACCACTGGTCAACATACTGGGGAATAATATCACTGATTACACATTCCTAAAGAAAAGTGCCTGTAATATTTTAGAGAACATTCTTTACATTTTTACTTGATTCAGTGGATAATTTTACATTTTCTTCTAAATTCTATAAATATCTTAATTCTCACTATTATAAAAACCGACCAAATAAAAGAGCCACCCCCCACAAAAAACCACCAAAGCATGATTTTAGTGACAGGACAGGTATGAACTCATTGAGTAAAGCTCTTCTTTATGAATGCTTTCGGAAAGCTTGCATTGAGCTCTAACACAGCCTTGTTATCAATATGGCAAAAGAAGGAAACGTCAAGTAGGGAAAGATCTTTGCAAGATTCCAGGAATTTTCTCAAGGATGCTGGACTTACCATTCTTGTTCCTAATATGTCCAGCTGCTGTAATCTGGTACAATTAGATACTAGCTCTTATAGGTCTGTGTCACACACAGACCTGTTAGCTGTAAGAAAGACTTTCTGCAAGTTTGGGAGCTGGTGGGCCAGTTTGGCAAAGCACCTAGTGCTGCTCTGAAGGGTGGGGCACCAGCCAAGGTCAAGTTCCTCAAGAAGAACACAGCCAGAAGCCAACCCTGCTATCCCATTCTCGGTGATATTCTTGCATCTCCAGAGATCCAAAGTCCGCAGGTTTTTATATTTGGCTCCTATCATGCTGGCTATCACATCATAATCTTCAATCATCACACAGCTGCCCAGGTTGAGGTGCTGAAGCTCTGCACAGAAGTTCAAAATGCTCATTAGTGCGGCTTGCTCTACTTTTGTCCGATGGAGAACGAGCTTCTTGAGGCTCCATAACTTGGCAATATAGCCAAAAGACTGAGGTGGGAGTTTATCGCAGGATGAGAGATTTAAGTCTTGTAGATTTGGGCACATTTCAGAAATAACCTCCAAGCAAGTGTCATTAAGAAAGTGGCTGCAGGATAACTCAAGGCACACTAACTCAGATCCACACACCTTTAGAAACCTACTAAATCCTGATACACAGATGAACCCTCTGTTGCCAGTCCAAGACAGATTAAGCCACTGGACAAGAGCACAGCGATCCTGTAGGAACTCCAGTGAAGTGTTGTCTAGCTTAGCCCAGTATGGCTGCAGGTTGAGGTGGATATATTGTAGAGGATCACAGCAATGCTGGTGGAGGAGCCTGCACGTCTGGGCTAATCTACACAGGTCTGGTAGTAAAAGATGATTAAGAATCAGTTGAATAAGCTCATATGGTAGTTTATCAAAATACCCATTATTTGGCCCATCCCCAAGGGCAGCACTGCTAATTTTTTTGTTAAGAGCGTCCATTTCACAGCCATCCTTCTCTTCATAGTAGTCATCTTCTAGATCATTCATGTCTACAAGTGCAGCCTTGAGAGAGAGCAGTGGCTTGTCCTTCGTACCATGCATCTAATTCGGTGTAATAATCCAGAAGAGAACTATTTACTTCCAGTCGTATAAATTTTGTAGGGAAATTTATTTGCTTAATACAAGGTTTAAACTGGAGAGCCTGGGAAGCATTAACCTTCGTAGGTCTCTCTGACCAAAGTATCTCTCATCTTACTTCAGCTGGAGGATTTGGGGAGTAGGGATTTGCTGAGCAGCCCAGGATTCTGATGACTGCTCCAGGATGATAGGTCTCCAGCACATGGACAGCCGTGGGATACACTTGTTGCTCAAAAGTAAGTTCCACATAGTCCTGGCTCTGAAACTGGATGGTGTTCTTCTGAATGGCAAGGAAGCACTAGGACACTGATCCCACCATGTCGCATAAATTCGAAACACAGCCGTCTGAGTGAAGTCACCAGAACTTGGGAAGACATTTGGTACACCTGCCAAATTCCACATGGTGTAGGACATACTGTTCTCACTGCCGTAATGGGAACTGAAATCCATCACTTCTTTAGCATACTGGACCACCTCTGTATTGAGAGGGGAAGTCCGGCTGTTTGACACTATAGTCCTATGGCTGTTCATCATATCTCCTCTTGTTGCTGTCCTGGCTCGACGCCGAAGGCACATATAATAAAACATGGTCAGAACTGTTAACATGGGGAAGACTGGTGACATCTAGTCGTGAATTATGAAGCTTCAAAAGGTCAGGTGTCCTCAGTGAGATGCATGAACTCTGAAGGATGGTCCTAGCTCGAAGGGTCACGTGACACACACGGGAAGCACAGGAGCTGGTGCCCATTCACTTGTCTGAAACATGCATGCTGCTTTCACCTACAGATACTGAGATGAGACAGTCCTGCAGGGTCCGGGACTGGGAGAGCAGAGCTTCGCCGCAAGCCCGCAGCGTGGGCAGCAGCAGGAGGAGGCTGCTCCCCTCATGGCCACTTTCAAATATTAATCATTGTAACATGCGCACACACATATTGTGTATATATGCATATATATGCATATATATAAATATGTATAAATGTGTTTATATATTTATTCTTAAATGCACAAATACAGATTCCTCCTTCTGTGTGTAGAATGGTACTCTTCTGTTTATAATTTTGGGCAGAGCATTTTGAAATGGATAGTAAATTGGGGTGAATTTCTATAGGAAGAATATTTCTTCCACTCTCAGTATTTCTTAGTTGCTTAGAGACACTTACATTTTAGTTTTCTTTACATTAAGTGATCTTCACAGTTTCCTAGACAGTACCTTTAACATTCAATACAATGCATACATTTGTTTTAAATTCAACACATGAATTTTTCTTTATGTGACTTTTGTTTTGTAGTCTTTAAAATTTTTATGAATTTTGAGCAAATGATCATCTGTTCAAGTATTGTGTCTTCATGTTTAGAAGTGAAGAAATGTCATTACATTCTTTTTCATTTATATGAAAATAACTATGCTTGACATCTCCTTAGTCAATTCGAGTGTCTGGAGGTAAACTTATTCACTACAACTTTTTTTGTATACAATCCAACCAGAAGGATTTTAGAATATCTGTCTAAATCTTTTATTCAATAAGACAATTAAGCTAAGCTCTCTTAGCTTGCCTCTGCAGCATATGGGAAAAATAGAGACTTCCAGCCAGATAGTATGCAGACAATGAGAGAGCTTAAACTACTCATCCCTAAACAGAATGCTGGCATCAAACCCTTTTCCTCAAGGTTAAGAGAAACCTGCAGAGGTGGAGGTAGAAACAATGTAAAAACCAGAGGGAGTGGAAGACACTGAGAACACAAAGGTCTCTACTTCAACATGATCCATGCAAATAACAGCTCATGCACACAGAGACAACATGCACCCGGTGCCTGCATGGAACTGCACCAGGTCTTTTGTGTACATTTTGGCTTCCACTATAGTGTCTTTATGAGATTCCTGGGTATGCAAATAATTGGGCCTCTGTTTCTTTTGCCATCTATTTAACTCTTTTTATTTATTTTTTGTTCCATTCCAAACAATTCATTTTTAAATTTAATTTTATTTTATTTTACTTTCTGTTTTATTTTTTTTATTAGATATTTTCTTCATTTACATTTCAAATGTTATCCCAAAAGTCCCCTCTACACTCCATCCACCCTGCTAGGCTACCCACCTACTCCCACTTCTTGGCCCTGGCGTTCCCCTGTACTGGGGCACATAGAGTGTGCTAGACCAAGGGGCCTCTGTTCCCAATAATGGCCGACTAGGCTATCTTCTAATACATATGCAGCTAGAGACACGAGCTTTGGGGGTTCTGATTAGTTCATATTGTTGTTCCACCACTAGGGTTGCAGACCCCTTCGGCTCTTGGGTATTCTCTCTAGCTCCTACATTGGGTCCCTGTGTTCCTTCCTAGAGATAAGCATCCACTTCTGTATTTTCCAGGCACTGGCAAAGCCTCATAGGAGACAGCTATATCAGGGACTTTTCAGCAAAATCTTGCTGGCATAAGAAGTAGTGTCTGCATTTGGTGGCTGATTATGTTATGGACCCCCAGGTAGGGCAGTCTCTGGATGGTCCATCCTTTCATCTTAGCTCCACACTTTGTCTCTGCAACTCCTTCCATGGATATTTTATTCCCTATTCTAGGGAGAAATGAAGTATCCATGCGTTGGTCTTTCTTCTTGATTTTCTTGCGTTTTGGAAGTATTATCTTGGGTATTCTAAGTTTCTGAGCTAATAACCACTTATCAGTGAGTGCATATCAAGTTAATTCTTTTGTGATTGGGTTACCTCACTCAGGATGATATCCTCCAGATACATCCATTTGCCCAAGAATTTCATAAATTCATTGTTTTTAATAGCTGAGTAGTACTCCATTATGTAAATGTACCACATTTTCTGTATCTATTCCTCTGTTGAGAGACATCTGGGTTCTTTCCAGCTTCTGGATATTATAAATAAGGTTGCTATAAACATAGTGGAGCATGTGTCCTTATTACCATTCGAAACATCTCCTGGGTATATTGTATTGTATTGTATTGTGTATTGTATTGCATTGTATGTTAACCTTAACAAGCATCTTTGCTTTCTAAAGAGAGACAGAAAGAGAGTAGACACACAATGCTAGGGGAAGTGGGAGGAATTAGAGAAATAGAAGGAATGAAAATCATAATCAGCATATGTTAGATCATAAAATATATCTATATTCAGTGAAGTAACACACACACACACACACACACACACACACACACACACACACACACTTTACAACAGAGAAATCTTGAATGGCCAAGAAGCACTTAAAGAAATGTTCAAAGTCCTTAGTGATCAGGGAAATATAAATCAAAAGAACACTGAGATTCCACCTTGCACCAATCAAAATGGCTATGATAGAAAACTCAAGTGACAGCACATGTTGGCCAGAATGTGGAGAAAAGAACACTCATGCACTGCTGATGTAATTGCAAACTGGTACAACTACTCTGGACATCAATATGGAGGTTCCTCAGAAAATTGAAACTAGATCTACCTGAAGACCCAACTATACTACTCTTGGGCATATACACCAAAAGATGTCCCACCATGCCACAGGGGCAAGTGTTCCACTATGTTCATAGTGGCCTTAGTTGTTATAGCCCGGAGCTAGAAACAACCCAGATGTCCCAGAACAACAGAACAATGTGTGCAGAAAATGTGATTCATTTACACTATGGAATACTACTCAGCTAGTAAGAACAAGAGCACCATGAGTTTTGCAGGCAAATGGATGGAACTAGAAGATACTATCCTGAGTGAGGTAACTCAGACTCCAAAGGACATGCATGGTATATACCCACTAATAAATGGATATTAGCCAAAAATTACAGAATACCGAGAATACATTCACAGAACTCAAGAAGGTTAACAAAGTGAAGGGCCCAAGTGAGGATTCTTCAATCTCAAGTGAGAAGGAGAAGAAATCAATTTCAGGAGGCAGAGGGAGGGAGGGACCTGTGTGGGAAAGAGGGTGAGATGAAGGGGAACATGATCAGGTACTGGGGGAAGGGGAGATAAACTCTAAGGGCCAACAGAATGAATTGAAATAAGCAACGTCAGGGTGTGGGATGTGGGGGGACCCTCTAGAATGTACCAAAGTCCTGGGAGGTTAGAGATTCTCAGTTCTTAAAGGGAGGGACCTTAAATAAAATGCCCAACAGTAGGGAGAGAGAACTTGTAGAATATACCTCTAGTAGAAAGAGAGGGCATCCAGGGCATACAGGGCATACAGTGGAGGCATGAGGTTGCCATCATACAATCATAAACTCTGACCCAGAATTGTTCCTGTCTAAAAGAACTTCAGGGATAAAAATGGAGAAGAAACTGAGTAAAATGAGGTCCAGTTTTAGGCCCAAATTGGGATCTATCTCAAGGCTCTAAGGCCTGATGCTATTAATATTGCCAAAGTGCGCTTACAGACAGGAGCCTAGCATGAGTGCACTCTAAGAGAAGCCCAACAAGCAGCTGATTGAGACAGACACAGACACTTACACCAAACCAATGGACCAAAGTAGGGAACCCCTGTGGTTGAATTAGGCAAAGGCGATTTAAGCTTATTGTCAACCCAGTGAGAAAAAAAAAAAAAAAAAGAAAAAAAAAAAAAGGAAAATCACACGAGTGGCATATATAAACTAGAGAATGGATTTCATTTTGATATAATTTTATGTCTTATATGAGAAGTTTTTCTAAAAATTGTTATTTTCCTACAAAAATATCTGTATTGTAAGTTACCAGATTATGTACAAATGAGTTTTGCAGATAAAATTATTTTGTTTTTAGTAGGCAATTGAGTTACTTTGTAAATATGCTCTGAACAATTACCTACCACTATTTCAAGGTTCATCTGTGGAGACACTGTATCCAATTTTTTCTCCAATCATTAGGAAATAATTGCATTATGAAAGCTTTGACTTAACGAATAAACACCTCTGTAGATTTGTGGTATACTAATGTAATACTAAATTATAGAAATGTTTTAAAAGAAGACACTGAAGTATGCTCTTTAGTAGTTTATTATCCCCTGTTCTATTTTTGTTATTTCCCCTCTTCCTTTATTGCTGCATATCAGTAGATCTGCTCTGTCACTCCACAAGCTGAGGAAGACTAGAATGCATGAAAATTGATTCCTCAAATCCTGAGCCAA
Source organism: Mus minutoides (assembly GCA_902729485.2). NCBI lineage: Eukaryota > Metazoa > Chordata > Mammalia > Rodentia > Muridae > Mus > Mus minutoides. The sequence continues at coordinate 3,897,263 of LR749526.1, forward strand.
AAAGAATTAAAATATCCCATGCTTGTAAAAGGATTAATGGGCATTTGTTTGCACTATGAAAAAGCCTAACAAAATTTGAGACAAAGGATAGCATTGTTGTATAACTGTCTGACAATATGGTTCAAAGTCATTTGTAATTGCTTTATATGAGTATTTTGGAAACATTTGAAGTTTCAAGGAAGATAACCCTTCAAAAAGTAAAATAAAGCAAAATGGTAAAATTTCTTTGGGATCTCAAGGATTCTCAGTGCTTATAGAAATATCAGTAGTGAAATATTATATTTATGAGGTTCTATGTGGGAACAAGGATTCTTGATCATTGAAATTGAAATCATTCATATAACGTTTTTTTTTGCTAACACTGTGTACATATGTTCATCATGACTTTGTGGGAAGCTGATATTAAAGCTGGTATACAGCTGTGCATGTGTATGATGGTGTATGTTCTTGAATTCCTAATGGGTATTTCTTCACTTTGGGATTCATGGTATGCTTCAAGGACTTAAAGTACTGTTATTTTACCTTTTTATATTTTTATTTTAAATATATCACAAAATGTAGCAAATAAAAAGAATCACAAGCCAAAATTAACCAGACTCAAATATTATACAATTCTATGAACTTCTATATATTATAGTACCCATTAAAATAGAAGCTATGAACCTTCACATTGGAATTTATATTTTAACTATTGAATATATATTTCATATACTTGTTCACCCCTGAAAATGAAAAATCTATGATTGTCAGAACTATAAGAGGATTTCATTTTATATGCTTTTTTATAACTTTCGCTTTTTAAGACTTGAAAAGAGAATGATTATATAATTCTACTATTTCACTTATTTGACTATATCCAGACAACTCCAACCATACCATAGAGATATTTGCAAATCCAAGTTTATTGCTGCTATGTTTACTGGAACAATTGCTTTCAACCAACCTCCTTCTATCAACAAATGAATGGGTAATGAAAATTTGCCATGTATATACACTTATCTATTATCTATCTATCTATCTATCTATCTATCTATCTATCTATCTATCTATCTATCCTCCTATCATCTATTTATCATCTATCTTTATCTTTCTACCTATCAATCTATTCATCTGTGTGTGTGTGTATATATATATGTATATATATATATATATATATAGAGAGAGAGAGAGAGAGAGAGATACATATATAGAGACAAGCATATATACATATGAAAACTATTCAACTCTAAAGAAAATTACAATCAAAATTTGCATAAAAAAGATGAAATTGGAGTATGTAATATTAATTAAGATCACACAATTTCTGAAAAAAAATATGCCCTATCACATGGATTATTTACCTAGTGATATGTGTACATACATAAAAATGTGCTTGTGTATAGATTATATTGTGTAAAAAGAGTAAGGAAAGGTTAATTAGCAAAGGATGAAGAAGAGCTAAAAGCAGACAATGAACAATAATTAAAATACATTTTAAAATTAATTAATTAATTTTACACTCCATATTTTATTGCCCCGCCCCATCCACCCTTCTTCTACTCCACATCCTATACCTCCTCCCCACTCCCCTGACTCCACATGGATTTCCCCACCCACTACCCCACCAGACCTCTAAACTCCCTGGACCCTCCAGTCTCTTAAAGGTTAGGTGCATCATCTCTGAGTGAACACAGACCAGGACATTCTCTACTGTATGTGTGTTTGGGGCCTCATAGCAGCTGGTGTATGCTACCTGGTTAGTGGTCCACTATTTGAGAGATCTCAGGGCTCCAGATTAATTGAGACCTACAGGGTTACACTCCTCCTCAGCTTCTTTCAGCCTTGACTAATTCAACTACAGGGGTCAGCTGTTTCTTTCCATTGGTTAGGTGCAACTGTCTGACTCTGACTCTTTCAGCTACTTGTTGGGGTTTCTGGAGTGCAGTCATGCTAGGTCCTTTGTTGTGAGTGCTCCATAGCCTCAGTGATATTGTCAGGCCTCTTTGGACATGTTGCTGTACCTTCTTTTCCTCAGGCTCCAGTCCATTTCCATGCCTGTAATTCTTTCAGACAGGAACAATTATGGGTCAGTGTTGTGACTGTGGGATGCCTCCACCTTCCTCATTTGATGCCCTGTCTTCCTGCGGGAAGTGGCTTATATAAGTTCCCTCTCCCTACTGACAAGCAGCTCATCTAAGGTTCTACCCTTTGAGTCCTTAGAGTCTCACCTCCCAGGTCCCCAACTTCCTACCTCTTGAGGTTGCCTGTTTCCATTTCTGCTGGCCCTCAGGGCTTCATTCCTTTTCCCTCACCCAATACCAGATCAGGTTCCAGGTTCCCCTCTCTCCAAACCCACCTCCTGTCCACTCTCCTTCGTGGTCCTTCTCTCCCTCTCCACTTGTAATTGCTTGTTTCTCTCTCCCAAGTGGGACTGAGGCCTCCTCACTTGGGCACTTCATCTTGAAGTAACTGTTTTCAGTATCTGTCAAGACACAGACACATTTGTGTCCTACAGTTTTTTATTTTATAGAATGGAATAAATTCACAAGAAACAGCATTTTTAATAGCTATATTTTGCCAGATACTCTTACTTCTGGCTTTGTGAAAATTTAAGCATTGTTTTAGGACTTGATGTGTTGGAATCGTCAAGGTCTTTGTCTTTACTTTGAACTATAGAATTGATATGTAGCTTTGTAAAGAAAGAATGTCATTGAAATCTGACAAGATTTGTATTGAATCTGAACATTGCCTTTAAAAAAAACTGTCATTTTTTTCTATAATGTTAATTTTACCAGTTCATAAGTATGGGGTCTTTTCATCTTCTATTATCTTGTTCAGTAACTTTATTCAATTTAGTGATTTCATTAAAGAAGTCATTCAATTGCCTGCTTTAATCTTAGATATTATTTGAAACTATTGTAAATAGTAGTTTCTTCCTGATTTCCTTTTCTAGAAGCTAATTATTAGTTATAGAAATACCAGGGAGATTTGTATGTTCTTTGTATGTTGATTTTGTATCTTGCTGGAAATACGGTTATAGAATCATATAAGCTAAAGAGGAAAACTTGACTTAATCCTTTCTACTTGCTTTCCTCTTATTTATTTTTATTGTCAAAATGTCTTTTTCAGAAATTAAGCACTATTTTGAATAAAGATCTGTCTCTTGACATTTAGAGTAGAGTTGTATGCATCTTCAGATCTTTATCATAAAGGGTTGCTGACATTTACCAAACAATTTTGTGCCTCATTAAAAATATCATGTGATTTCTAGATGTAAATAGTCTTTGTATGGTGTGTGTGTGTGTGTGTGTGTGTGTGTGTGTGTGTGTGTATATATATATATATATATATATATATATATATATATATATATAATTTTAAACTAATTTTGTGTTTATGTCATGGCTTTTTTTAATGACCTCAAGAGTTGATTTTGCAAAATTTTTATTGAAAATTTTTGTGTTGCTGTTTATCATGGTAATTTACATTTAGTTTTGATTCAAGGTAATTCTGGATTAATAAAATTCATTATACAACATTTCTTCATTTGCTATTTATTGAACACTTTGAAAATATTAGTGTGACTTTTACATTAAATGATAATTTTCTTAAAAAGTAAACGTATATTTCAAATACACTTCACCGTTTCCTGAATATTCTCTTTTTCTAAGTGCTTATGAACTACCTTCTTAAAAAAATTATAGCCAAAAAATTTATAGGCTTTTAAAATGGAAACCATACACTTTATCCATGTTCACAGTTACTGATTGTGTTCTTCATGGTCATATATAGAACAGGTGTATTTTATAAATTTCGTGTTATTGAAAACTGGATCCTCAAAAATATTGTGGAAATTTTGTTCCTCTAAATAGGTAGTCAAACACAAAATATAAAATTCCTGTATTTATACTGTTATTTCTACCTTCTCATATATATTTATATATATATATATATATATCCAGAGTATTCAGACATGCCTTTTAAATATACAGCACATGCATTATTCTTGCTAAATTAGGACTTAAATGAAGCAAAATGGGATTATATTTTTGTCTGTTAACTGAATTGAAAGGCTAATAAAAGGAAGAAAAAACAAAATGTATGAGTGAGTATACTTTGTTACTACAGCATCTCCAGTCTATCACAAGTCTGCTTTTTTATTTTTTGTGTTTTATTTTTCTGAAAAATATTATAAATTACTAAAGTATAATATGCTTTTACTTGGCTCCTCAATATGTCTGTGTTTATGTTCTCAGAGGAGTTATAAAATAATCTCCATGAGTCAGCAATACATCCCTTTCAATAACATGGATCAACATTATGGAAACAGCATAAAAGGAAATACATTAACATTTCAGAAAGATGAGATGTTCCATTTACTTTAAAAGGTACTATGAAAATGGTAGAATGTCACAGTATCTTGCTCATTTGTTTTGTATAAATATATATAATTTTTGGCTCACTAATGTATATAGTTTAAATTGAACACATTACATGCAGTTCTAGAATAAGGTCCTCCCATTATAGTAAATAATGTTATTCTGCAAAGTATTTCTATAGCTAATAGCCTCAAAAGTATCTGAATCTTGTTCCTTTTCTCATTAGTGACATGGCTTAAACAACAAATATGGACAATTTAGATTCTTTAGCCTCTTATAAGGTATCCCTAGTTGTCATTTCAGTAATAATATTCATATAGTCTGTTTTTAAAATCAAATAGAACATAAGTAGCATATTCAACTGTCTCCGTGTATTATAATTCTGTATAAATTATTTGCACTCTACTATTTTTCAATTTGTATTACTTTAATAGATATCATAAATCCTTCATAAAGCCTCTCTCTCTCTCTCTCTCTCTCTCTCTCTCTCTTTCTCTCTGTCAACTGCTTCCATTAAAAGAATGTCCAACCATGCTTAGCCTTACCAATGTTTTGTTTACCATTTGAGAATATGATATGACTACAAAACTTCACTGATTTTTTTTTTTTTTTTTTTTTTTTGGTTTTTCGAGACAGGGTTTCTCTGTATAGCCCTGGCTGTCCTGGAACTCACTTTGTAGACCAGGCAGGCCTCGAACTCAGAAATCCGCCTGCCTCTGCCTCCCGACTTCACTGAATTTTTTTTTTTTTAATTTTCCCTTTAAATTCTTACATGTACACTTCCTGAACTCTTTCACATTTATTGGTCTCTTTCTTTAATTGTTGTCAGACACACACACACACACACACACACACACACACACACACACACACCTCAGTCTATATAATGTTACTTTCAGAGCTGACCATTTGGTACTACATAACACAACTGGTATGCTATTTCTTGTAGAAACCTATTAACCCTGCCAGACAAAGAGTAGCAGTGAATGATAATCACTAATCTTATGATTATCATCTCATTTACAGTCATAGTCATATTGCTTTGCAACATTTAAGTATATAAACATAGACAGGATACCTCAGAACCTATAAACTGGCAATTTTCAAAATGGTATTTAAGTTTGACATGTCTTCCTTCATTATTCTTAGATTTGAACACAGACATGTTAGTGAAGTATGGTATCTGTTCTTTTAGCTTTGCAGATAAACATTCACATGATGTAGGAGGCCATTTTTCTTTAAATCTGCCCTCTAATAGTAGTAAGTATTGAACCAAATACTATAAAATGTATAACTCTTATATTCTTAGACAAATTTTAATTCAGTACTTAGACTTTGTTTTTCCTTTAGTTTAATTACATACTACTCAGAAATCATTCTAAACTCCCAAGGCTATAAAGTTGGCGCAGTAATTAGCAACATTTGCTTCTCTTACAAAAGACAGAATCTCAAATTCTCCTTAACATAAGCTCCATGGGAACAATACACTCTCTGGCCTATATAAGAAAATGACTACTCAGATGCAGATGTATTTTAATAAAAATAAACATAAATCTTAAAAAATATATCATGTCCATTGTGGATCTTACCAATAGTTTTCTATCATAAAAATAATTATCTTTTGAAGTTGTATAGAATATTGCTTCATATATTTTGGACAACTTTGCAATACAAATCTATGTGCTCATTGGTTTTCTACTTCTCTTCACAGTCTTTTCATAGATATATTATCCTAGAAATGATGGCCTCATTTTCTTTTTCCTAGTAGTCTTCCCTCAGTTGAAGAGAAGCACAGTAGCTATTGTGTAACTATTTGCTCAAAAAATGAAAATACATGATCAATGACTGAAAATATCCTTGGAATAAGCTGTAATGTCCTAACATTGCATAGATCTTAGAAGTTTTTCTTTCTAATATTCTTATTTCTGAGATTATATTCAAATGTTTAATGCAGTTTTATAGTCTTAGAATGATAATAAATTAGATAATGCCTTATTATATGCAAGGTACTTTTCTATGTTTATGATACTGAAGTGGTTTTGTGGTCATTTTGCCAATTTATAGCTGACCAATTCTTTAATGACAATTATAATCAATTATGTGTGATAACATATTATATTTTAAAAATATATATGTCTTCTTTCTCTCTCTCTCTTTCTTTCTTTCTTTCTTTCTTTCTTTCTTTCTTTCTTTCTTTCTTTCTTTCTTTCTTTCTTTCTTTCTTTCCTATTCTTCCTGGCTCACTAGAGATAGGGAACTCAGACTCTCACCTGACCAGGAAAAGGCCCAGGAGTCAAAGAAGTAAAGAGCTAAAAAAACTAAGTTTCTTTTCCTTATTACCTTTTACTATTAGCAGTAGACAACTGCCAGATGCATCAGCTTTTTACTCCTGAGTAACAAGAGAGAGATCAATTGCCAGAAGTCAACAGCTTTTGGCCTCTGCTGAAGCCACCTCACTGGCTGACTTCCTCACTTACTAAATGCTGAATGGGCCTCAGTATACATATATATATACATACATATATATACCACTGTGAAGAGCAGTGATACAAGAGGAATATGATGCTTTATATGTAAAGAAGTTTGTATGTTATTTAATAATGTTTGCTATCTTGAACAATATACAAGGTGAAATTTTTCAAAAAAAACTTAGCTAAACTACTATTTCAATTTATGTTTTTACTTATTTTTAATGGAAATTGAATCTTCTTGCATATAATTATTAATTCCAATTACAGTTTCCCCTCCCTCCTTTCCTTTATGATTGCTTTAAACTATCCTCAGCCCCAGACCTGTTTCCCCTCTCTTTTCCCCTCAGAAAATACCAGGTCTCCTTGAGAGGAGAGCCAGAAATGACAAAACAAGATACAATAAGCAAGGGAGTTGAAACCTTTCCTGTGGCGCTTGGATCAAACAGAGAGAAGAATCCAAAGAGCAGGCTAAAGAGTCTAATATTTATTCACTCACTCCCAATTTTAGGAATTTTACAAGAACACTAAGCTAACAGCCATAACATATATGCACATGACATTGTGCAGACTCTTGCAGGTCCCAAACTTGCCATTTCACTCTGGTGAGGTGAGCCCATGTGAGTGAGACTCTCTTAGCTGACTCAGTGGATCATATTCTCCTGTTATCTTCCATCCGCCCTGGCTCCTACAATCTTTTCATCATTGCCCTCAACAGAGGAGTTCCGTGATCTCCTACCAATGCCCATTCAGCATCCAGTAAGTGAGGAAATCAGCCAGCAAGGTGGCCAAAAGCTGTTGACTTCTGGCAATTGATCTCTCTCTCTTGTTATTCAGGGGTAAAAAGCTAATGCATCTGGCTGTTGTCTGCTGTTCATAGTAAAAGGTGATAAGGAAAAGAAACTTAGTTATTTGGGCTCTTTACTTCTTTGACTCCTGGGCCTCTTCCCTGGTCAGGTGAGAGTCTGAGTTCTCTAACTCTTAGTGTGCCAGAGAGAATAAGAAAGAAAGAAAGAAAGAAAGAAAGAAAGAAAGAAAGAAAGAAAGAAAGAAAGAAAGAAAGAAAGAAAGAAGCAAGCCAGGCACATACATGGATATATGCACACTAGATGAAGGAGAGAAGGGCTACATTGCCACTTTATTGTTCTTAGTTTTTATACCTTATCAGGATAATTAACCACATGGATTTCTTAGGACATTTACATTCCATAAGTCCATATCAAGTTTAAACTAATAGTTTATGATCAATGAGGTTTAAGGAGACACAGCATATTTGGCTACATGTGTTTCCATTAAGACTGGTACCTGGCTAAATAATTATTTATATATTTTTCTGGCTCCAAGAATTCATTTATGTTTAAGGCACAATTTATTATGGCAGAAGTTAGTACAGTTTCTCAAAAGAGAAAGCATCTGGCTTCTGGCTTATTACCTTGTAAAAAATATACTAGTCCATCATTTATTTTCTGTCTTTGCTCCTTCACTAAATTGCCTATTCCAACTTCATGACCTTTAGGTACCAGATAGTAGCTTCATTCCTAACCAAAAGGAATGTTTTTCTTGATTGTAAATTTGTTCCAGGCCCATTCTCTTTTCCTAGCACAATTTGTCTATGACACATAAACGACTACAGAGTTCTATTTGCAGCTTTTTTTTCCTACAGGGGTTTTGAAATTACTTGTATCAATTTAGGAATTCTATAAAATCATTATCAGGAATTGTGAAATCGTCAATCTACACAGCCTTACTACATGAAAGTATATCTTCATATTGATTTATCAGAAAATAAGCTCAATAGGGCAGGAGGATTCTGAGGAATCATTAGGCTATGTAATATTGCTAGGGAAAGCACATCAGCAGTAAGAAGCAATCCCACCATGAAGTCTCTAAGGACTTTGCCTTTAAAATGCACCCATTGCAGCCATACAGGGCACTTTGTTCCAGGAAGAAGAGAATACTGAAAAATTCTTTGAGGATGTCTGTCCTGCAGAAATCTCCATAATGTTTAAAAATTCACTGAACACACACACACACACACACACACACACACACACACACACACACACACATATATATATATATGTGTGTGTGTGTGTGTGTGTATGCATATATATATATATATATATATATATATACATATATACATGTGTGTGTATCTTTATATGTATATATAATATCTTTAAGTGTGTATCTGAGTAATAAATACCTCAATTTTTTATAATATTATAGGAACAGGAATTCAAAAGTGTTTTTGAAATATTTTTATATAATAGTACTCTATTCAATGTTGACTAAGAACTTGTTATTTTCTCTATATATTCTGAACAGTACAGCAAGTTTTGAGAAAGAAAAGAAATGGAGAGAGAGAGAGGATGCAAAGGATATAATAAAGATTTTTGATAAGCAGTGTAAGTATTTGCATATTACCCATCAGGAAGGAACATTGGGAGTTATAGCTACAGATTTTTTAACACTGCATTTCAAAAGAAATCTGGCTCCAGAGGTTATTTTAATAAGTCATAGTTTTAAATTTAGTCAACTCAATCAAATGTCAAAATGTTTATGAAAGCTTTTCTTCTCAAAATTGTAATATACGCCTGGGTAAGAGCTCATGATAATGCAAACAGTGAAAATGTCACTGCCAAACAGTTTTTACTAGTAAGTACTGTAGGCGTAGAAGGATATTACAGAGATTTACAAAATAAGCACTCAAGCCAGTATCAATGCTGAAACTGCATTGCTTGTTTGAAACACTAATTCTCAAGTCATGGAAACTTGCTTCCCTTGATGTCCTAAGTAGGAAGAATAGAGACTTGCTTCTTGACTTGAGGTGATGTAGCTCACTACCATAATGGAAGATTCCTAGAATCATCCTCACAATGATCACTCTCATGACCAATGTAGGATTCCCACCCTAAGTCAACTGTTTTGTTTAGAATATCCTCACATATAATTGAGCTGTGGACTGATAATGACACCAAGCTCAAATTCTCATGTTTCTTAAACACAAGCACTCTCTTTAATTATTATTTATCTTTTGAAGTTGTAATACCATCACATTTATCTCTCTTCCATTTCCTCAATCCCAAACCTCTCCTACACTCTTCCTTTTTTATTTTCTAAGTCACAGCATCTATTTTTAATTGTTATTTTCCCTCTCTCTCATATACACACACCCATATATACACATGTATGCATATACATATGTACATTCCTAAATATATAAATACAATCTACAAAGTTTGTATAATATCACTGGCATGTTTATCTTATTCTCAACTCTCTGGATACTATCACAGAAGTTCTCAGATTTATTCTCTTATTAATGTTTATATTCTCAGATTTCTTCCTCCATTTTCCCAGGAATATTGTTGATGCTCCAGTTTTTTTACTTTATAATAAGAGACAAACAAATATGCAAGCCATGTTCTTTGTACTGTAAAATGTTGTCTAGTCATTTCCTGATTATCTTACAAAACTACAATAGATTTATTGTAGGATGTACACATATAAAAGAAATTTATAATCTTATTAAATAGTGAAGAATGCTGTTGTTCTCTGTGAACCACAGTTTTAGATATACTTGTGTGCTTCTTGCATTATTAACTATGTATCCATTTGGTGGGTTATAGGTGTTCAGAGGTTGCCTGGGGGTAAGCATGAGTGTTATTATTTAATGAGAATGAGGTAGAAACAACGGGAGCTCACAGCAGCATGGAGCACAGCACCATCATTCTCTGTTGAGGTCAGTCCTGGAGTTTGCATATAAAAATGGGCAGCAGCTTTATTTCACTCAGGGTCTTCAAATATCCCTCTGTCCATCTCCATATATTTGTGCACAATTTTGTCCCTTTAACTTAATTCCTTATCTTTTTTGTTCATTATGAACTTTATAGGTTTAAAGATGAATTCTAGGTCCTTCAGAAAAAGTGAACACTTCTACAAAGACACATTTTGCAGGTGTAAAAACATTCACTAGAATATGAAATAAGAACATCATATATCCTTTTGGAAGGTAAAGTTCAATTCATTTTATAATCTTGTCTTTATTTAATGATGACTTATCACATCTACATATATAGCTTTTAAAATAGAATGTCTTTCCACTTAACTGAAATAAAAAGTCTCTGCAATTAAAATGTATATATTTTGCAATACGACTGAGGGTAACTAAACTCAATGATTTAATGACTTAATAAAATGCATTGTATCTCATATACAACTGTGTAAATCCATTGGTTTCTCAGTGTAGATGCTCTAGTAAACATAAAACAACGCATTTATCAGTGGTATCAATATCATAATGAATTGCTTTTGAGAACACACTTTTCTGAACAAAATTAAACACAATATTCCTTCTGGGATATTTAAATGGAATTTTAAATTAAAATTATATAAAAATTATGTTGAATTTATAAGTTAAAATATGTATTTTTATGGATAGAAAATGAAAAATAATTTCTGTTATATAAGGAGTGTATAATGTATGAAATAAATATATGATGCACAGTTTCATATTGTGACCATTCCATGCCAACCAGAGAAGCTTACACCTGTGTCTCCATCCATAAAATGCATGAAGTGATTTAATCTTTTTATTTTATTAAAATATAGACAGCAAAATTTATTGATAAAAACAGCTTTATTGATAAAAAGTATACTTTAGGAACATTGGAATTCTCAAATTCCTAATTTTACAGTTATCCCTAACCAATAAACAAAGCCATTGGATTTGAACTCTTTGATATACAAGAAAATAGGGTAAGTGTAAAAGTGCATTCCAATAAATCAACTTTCATAAATGAATCTTCCTTTTTTTTTTTTTTTTTTTGCAGTGAAGTTGCCTCACAACTTATCAAAGTATCTAATAGAGGCAAGTATACGTCTTCAGTTATGATTGGGCCATGTACATCAATCAATTCCTTCCTACCCAAGACCTAGACAACTTTGTGAAAGTGAAGCAAGAGGACTTTAAGACTCAGGGCAGTGGAAGGACAGCTGTGAGAGACGGACTTCTAGAGATAAAAAAGATTGTAGCACACATTTGAATTTAACATAGTTGAATTAAAAAACAGGAGCTGATGTTACCTGAATAAGACACCCATAAACTAAAACCAAGATAAAAACCAGCACTGCTACAAATATGGGGGGGGGTGTCTCTAAGTCACCATCCCCAAAGGAAGAATGGTAGGAAATGATGGATACTGAGAGTGAAGGCCACACTTACTGTTGGTTATGTTTTCATGACCCAGTTAATGGTTTCCCATCCAGTTGCATATGGAAGCAACAATTAAATAAGAGATAATTAATAACATAAGTAAAACTGGACATGAAGTTGGAGAGAAATAAAGTAGATATTTCTAAAAACAATTTGAAGAAGTTAATGATAGATGAGTATGATCAAACTATATTGCATTGTAAAAGTTAAAATTCAAAATTCATAAAAATATTACTTAAAAGTTTATTTCATCAACTGAGGAGTAACTAAGTCCCACAGCCTTGGGGGTGGACTTTTTCACAATGACTCATTAATAACTCAAAGGGATTTCTCTTGTCTTATTTTAAAGGTTTTGGCTTTTGAAGGGAGCACCATTAGTCCTTATTTGAAAAGTTTATTAAAACAGGATATGTGCATTTATACATGGAACAGCATACATACATTATAATTTTATGTAAATTGTCATAATATGATTTCTCTTGACTTTTTCAGGCATCTTTATTTATTTTTTTAAAATCTACCTCCCTCCTGCTCTTTTAAAACACTGAATTTTCTGGGTTTGACTATTGTATCACTCTGTATCCTATTTTGTTTGTTAAACTTCTTTCCACCTTCTTCTTTACTTAGATTTCTCCCCCACATAGAGGTCAGTGAACATTGTAGAAGAAGGGGAAAGATATTTTTGAGTCAGAGAACCCAAGTGTTTGCTGTGAGCCTGGGTTTCCTAGTAACAATCATAGTGATTCATATGCATAATCACCTCCAAATGATTGGAAAAAGGTTGACACCAATGTATATGCCAGAAAGATTACAGAGGCCCATGAGGTTTCAACATTCACAGAGAACTATAAGCTGCTGGACAAAGTTGGAAGTAGGATTGCTGGCCTTTTCCAGGAAAGGACACTCCAATTGACTCTTCAGTGACAAATGATCATCCCTGAAAACGTATACACATGTAACATTATGTAGACAGAATAGGTTATATTTAGGAACATATACTGTGTGTATACATATATGCATGAAATAACAATTGGTGAGAAAAGAGGTCATGAATTTGAAAGAGAGTGAAGAGGGGTATATGGGAACATAAGGAGGGAGGCCATGTGTACTAGATGTGGTCTCTTCAGGTTCCACCCCCCACCCCCCCACTGTAGGGCATTTCAGCTAAGGTTATCCCCATTGGGTCCTGGGAGTCTCTCACATCCCTAGTGTCTGTAACTTTCTAGATGATCCAACCTCCCCCCACCTACACACACACACACACACACACACACACACACACACACACACAGAGCTGCATATTTCCATTAATTCTCCTGGCCATTTGTGCTTCTCTTTTGTCTCCCCACATACCTGATCCTGTCTCACTTATTCTATCCCCTTTCCCCCTCCTACCAAGATCCCTCCCTTCCTTTGTCTTCCATGATTATTTTCTTTTCTCTTCTCAGTGGGATTAATGCATCTTCACTTGGGCCTTCCTTCTTGTTCAACTTCACACTGTCTATGAGTTGTATCATGGGTATGCTGTACTTTTTGGCTAATGTCCACTTATCACTGAGTACATAGCATGCATGTCCTTTTGGGTCTGGGTTACCTAACTTTGGAATATATTGTCTAGTTCTTAGACTGGTCCAACTTGAGGTCTATCCCATGTGCAGGCACCTAATCCTGATACTATTGATGCCATATTGTGCTTGAAGTCAGGAGACTAACATGGCTAGTCAAACATGAGTCAAGCTGACTCAGACAATGCAGGTACTTACAGCCAGCCATTGGACTGAGGTCAGGACCCATATGGAAGTGTTAGGGGAAGAAAATAAGGAGCTGAAAGGGATGACAACCCCATCAGAAGAGTAATAATATCAACTAACTGAGACTCCCAGAGATTAAACCACTAACCAAAGAGCATGTATGGGCTGGTTTGTGGCCCTGGGCACATGTGTAGCAGAGGACTTCCTTGTCAGGCCTCAGTGGAAGAGGATTTTACTAATCCTATAGAGACCTGAAGGGAAGCAGAATGCTGGGAGGTAATACTGGGTGGAAAAGCAACCTCTCAGGGGCAAAGAAAATGGGGTGAGTAACTCAGAACTGGGAAGGGGCCAACATTCGAATGTAAATAAATAAAATAATTTAATAATAATAATAATAATAATAATAATAATAATAATAATAATACAATGAAAAGAGTGCAATCAAGAAGAGCCAGGGAAATGTGTCAGTACTAGAGCCTCACCACACATATTTCAACACAGCTAAAGCAAGGAAAACTAGCTTAAAAGATGGTCCATCCATAAACAAGAAACTGGAGTAAATTAATAAATCCCTTTAAAAATGCCAAAAAACCCGAAATTGCCATGAAGGTAAAGAAAAAAATGCTGGAGGGAACTGTTTGAGGCCTGAAAATATAGGTAGAAACAAAAAGAAATATAAGCCGAGGTAATTCTGGAAATTACTTCAGTAATTCTGGGATGCTGTGAAGAGCACACACCTAAGAAATATAGGAATAGAAGAGAAAGAATGGTTGTTCGAAAACCTAAACTATGTATTTAACAAACTCATGAAAGAGATTTGTCTTAAGTTATAGAAGGGCATGCTTATAAAGTTCATAAAGGTTACAGAGAACTTCAGAGACTGGGCCAGAACGGAAAGGCCCCACAGCACATAATAATCTAAACACTGAACATACACAGCAACAACAAAAGAATATCAAACTGCAAGTAACATAGAAAAGCATACCTCTAAGAATTATACCTGACTTCTCAGCAGGCAATCTACATCCAGAAAGGGCCCCAATAGGTATCTTGTATACTCTAAGGAACCATAGATGAAACCAATATTATACCAGCAAAAATTTCAATCACCATAGATGGGAAAAACAGGATATTTCATGATAAAGTTAAATTTAGACAATATCTATTTTAAATGCAGTCCTACAAAAGGTATGAGAAGGAAAATTCCAACCTAAGGAGATTACCTTACACCTGCAAAAACACAGGAAATAAATAATCTTACACCACCAAAATCCAAAAAAAATCACAAATATGCACAAATAAACTCATCCGCATTCACTCACACAAACACAAACACACACAGACACACAAACATTACCACTAACAACATCAAAATAAAAGGAATTAGCAATTGTTGGTCATTAATATCTTTCACTATCTATAGACTTGATTCCCTAATAAAAAATATAAAGGCTAACAAAATGAATGAGAAACCAGGATGTACCCTTTTGTTTCATACAAGAAAAATACCTCAACATCAAAGAAAAATTATCTCAGAGTAAAAGGTTGGAAAATTTGTTTGTTTCTTCTTCTTTTTTTTTTTAAGAAGATGGATGCAAGAAATAAGCTGGTGCTTTATTCTAATATCTAGCAAAATAAACTTTTGATCAAAATTAAACCAAAGAGATGGAAAAGAATATTTCATACTTATCAAAGGAAAAATTCACCAAGATAACATCTAAATACAGAGTACCTATGCACAAAATGAAAGGGCTCCTACATTAGTAAAAGAAACACCACTAAAGCATAAACCACACATCATACACCACACAACAATAGTGGGAAATTAACACACCCCACTTTCAACAATGCTCTTCTGGACAGAAACAAATCAGAGAAATAACAGGAATTATAACTCAAATGGACACAAAAGATATCTACAGAACATTTCACCAAAACAAACAAAAAACCCTAATACGTCTTGTAAGTACCTTGTGAAACTCTCTCCAAACTTGGTAATATACTCAGTCACGAAGCAAGTTTCAACAGAAACAAACAAATGGAAATAATCCCCTGTATCCTATCAGACCACCATGGATTAAAGTTGGACTTCAACAATAACAGAAACAATAGAAAGCCTACAGACTCATGGAAACTTAACAGATCTTTACTCGGCAATGACTGGGTCAATGTGGGAAATCCCTGCTAACTAAGGTTTACTTACCATGTCTGGACAGCAAAATGGAGAATTTCCTTTACCAACAGGGCTTCCCCTTTTCTAACATTGTCTGGAGGGTCCAAAGCCCCAAACCGTTTACCTGAGAAAGGTTATGTCGTCCTTGACAAGCATACAAGTTTAACTTCCTCTTTCCCAGTAAGAAACCTTCCAGCAAGAAGCTCTACAATGCCTTTCTATACAAAGGAGGCATTAACAGTTCTTTAAAATCTAGCCAGTGATTCACCCTGAAAACTCCTTTCTACTCTTCAACGTTCATATATAGCCTTGTCCCATCTCAAATAAAGTATATGTGTACAAACCCACACCCAATAAAGGTACATGTCCCAAAGGATTGAGACAACAATTTAGCCACAAATCCACATTCATATACTTTGTCCTACCTTCAGAGTGTTCAGGACTGGAGCCTAGCATGATTAAATCAAATCAGACTGATTGCATCCAGCAACTGATGGCTTCAGAGGCAGAGAGTCCCAGTGCCCACATTAGGCTGGGCTTGGTTTATTCTGAGGGAGAGAGGGAGGAAGGAATGAAGGGACTAGAGTTGTTGAAAACACCACAAGAACATAGTCAACAGAGTCAATTGCCAGAGATTCATTGGGGGATAAGAGAGATCAGGAGGCCTGTAGGGGTTTGAGGAATGTTCCCTGAATATAAGTTGTGGTGGAATAGCTTGGTGTTTTTGTGTGACTTTTAACAGTGAGAGCAGGTGCTGTCTTGCTGTCTATCTTTTGCCTGATGGTGGGACCCTTCTCCTCTAATTAGGTTACCTCTTCTTCCTTGATACAATGGTATGTTTCTAGCTTTATTTTAGCTTTTTATGTCATGTTTGGTTGCTGTCGCTGGGAAGTCTGCATTTTTCTGAGGGGAGGTTCGGGACATCTTTTCTGTGGGGTTGAGGTGGCAATATCTCGGGGAGACAGGAGGGGAAACTGAATTTGGATGTAATACAGTAAGAAAAAATTGCAGAAAAAGAAAAGATGATCTAGAAAAAACCTTAAATTCTCAATAGTAATAAATATTAACCATACTTATATGCTAGTTTTGTTATTAATATTATTTCTTACCCATTTAAAGAACTATGCATGTAATTAAATTAATAACTATAGCTCCATTTATTTTATATCTACCATTATAGTTAGCTTATTCTTCCATCATTTGTTTTGTTTTGTTTTGTTTTGTTTTGTTTTGTTTTGTTTTGTTTTGCAAGTCAGGGTTTCTCTGTGTAGTCCTGGCTGTTCTGGAACTCACTTTGTAGACAAGGCTGGCCTAGAACTCAGAAATCCTACTGCCTCTGCCTCCAAAATGCTGGAATTAAAGGCATGCCCTACCACTGCCCGGGTGCTTCCATCATTTAAATTAGATCATTTTGCACTCAATTTACTACTGAGAAAACTGACATGTATAGAAATTAAGTGTGTATTTCTGTATATTTTTAGACATTCAATAAAAAAATCTAAAGTGGTTGGAGAATACTTTAGTATGTGTTACATATAATGGCTCCTAGACTTCTGATTCATTTCTAAAACAACTATTCTTCATGATATCACAAAGAGCTAAGGGTATGCATTATTTGCATCCAGTTGCATCTACTCTCATGCTCTGGAAAGGCCAGTCCATGTTTGAGGCTTTGCTGTTGCAGACAGGTATCATTATGCACAAACAGAAGGATGGGAACAGAAAACCTTATGCTTTCTGCATAAAATGTAGAAGCTTCACAGGCTTCAGAAGGGCAGTGTATGAATATCACTGAGAAAATTATCACTGAGGTAAACCGAGAATTCCATTACTCAATCTGTTACTTTCCTTAATTCAATTTCTCTTCTGACTTCTCCTATTCTTATATCCTTGGAGAAAACTAAAAATATTCATACCATGGGACTTTCACCTTAACACATTTTACATGGTCCCTTAGAAACTTCTGATTTTTGTAGTCAGAACATATACTCATAGAAACTTATTTCTAAAACAGTGGAACTTTTCTAGTGATTTACATAAATAGTAGTTGCTCAGTTGAAATTCTCACACAGCAAAAATACAAAAGAAGCATTTTGACAAATATATTTAAATGATTTTGAATTTTTAAAATTAGAGGGAGAAAAATTTTAAGTTATTAAGGGAAACTTTTTCTCTCAGTAAAAAAAAAATATGTGAAAAAGACGAAAGTTATCTTTAACATTCAGCTTTTAGAATCTTTGTTTTGGTGCTGACAAACAGAGAAATATAGATTTTGATCCTTAATGATGAGCAATACTAAACAAGTGTTCATGGCCCCTAAGGAGGTCAGACAAAGAAGTGCATAAAGCCCTCTGAGACCAAAGTAATAGGTGCTTGGAAGCATTGATTGATAAGGAGCCTGGAATTGAACCCAGGTCCTCTAATAAGGATAAAGGGCTCTTAACTGTTGAAGCATCTCTCCAGCCCAGAGGAAGACCTTTGGTACCAAATTCTCACGGAGGTTTATTTATTTATTTTTAGCAAAGATTGTTCATGTACATGTTTTAAAGAGATTAGTTTCCAAGGTTAAGCCCATCACAGAGAATGCTATTAATATTTTTTTAAGTAAAAGCAAAATTTCAACAAATTTTCAAATTATTCCATATTACTGTCAAATATTTAAAGACCTTTACATAACCTTAAGTGTGGTTATTCATTAGTTCAGAGCTCTGGTTAAACAAAAAGGTTTTAAATGTAAACAAGTACATTACATCTGATAATGAAAAAGTCTGTAAGACAAACCAAACAGGGTAACAAATAATTAAGAACTGCACAAAAGTTAATGAATTTCTCTGAGTGGCATGTATAAACTGAGAAGTTTCAGCAAGCGAGTATGTGGAGAGGGTACAAGTAGGCTGCACAGAATTATTGAAGGCTACCAATACCAGCAGTCAGACATGTACTATATTAGCTAACAAACCTGTGACTTGTGTTGACTTCCTGCAGATCATCTGTTTTCGCCCACCTGAGAAAAGAAAGCAAGCACAAGATCACAGACCTGAAAAACATGGAAAAACATAAAGTACGGAACTACATATTCTTTTTTTTTTCTATTTTTTTATTATAAATTTTCTTAATTTACATTTCATATGCTATCCCGAAAGTTCCCTCCCCCCTCCCTCCTCCCTGCTCCCCTGCCCACCCACTCCTTGGCCCTGGCTTTCCCCTGTATTGGGGCATATAAAGATTGCAGTACCAAAGGACCTCTCCTCCCAATGATGGCCGACTAGGCCATCTTCTGCTACATATTATGGAGCTAGAGACACGAGTTCTGGGGGTTCTGGTTAGTTTATATTGTTGTTCCTCTTCTAGGGTTGCAGACTCCTTCAGCTCCTGGGGTTCTATCTCTAGCTTCTCCAATGTGGGCCCCGTGCTCCCTCTTATGGATGACTGTGAGCATCCACTTCTGTGGGACACAGCTATATCAGGGTTTTTCAGTAAACACTTGCTGTCCTATGCAATAGTGTCTGAGTTTAGTGACTGATTATGGGATGGATCCCCAGTGGGTTAGTCTCTGTATGGTCCATCCTTTCATCTTAGCTCTAAATTTTGTCTCTGTAACTCCTTTCCTGGGTATTTTGTTTCCTATTCAAAGGAGGAATGAAGTATCTACACACTGGTCTTTCTTCTTGATTTTCTTGTGTTTTGCAGATTGTATCTTGGATATTCTAAGTTTCTGGGCTAATATCCATTTATCAGTGAGCGCATATCCAATGACTTCTTTTGTGATTGGTTTACCTCACTAAGGATTATGTCCTCCAGATTCATCCATTTGCCCAAGAATTTCATAAATTCATTTTTTTTAATAGCAGAATAGTACTCCATTGTGTAAATGTACCACATTTTCTGTATCCATTCCTCTGTTGAGGGACATCTGGGTTCTTTCCAGCTTCTGGCTATTATAAATAAGGCTGCTATGAATACAGTGGAGCATGTGTCCTTTTTACCAGTTGGAACATCTGCTGGGTATATGCCCAGGAGAGGTATTGCTGGATCCTCTGGTAGTACTATGTCCAATTTTCTGAGATAACACCAGACTGACTTCCAGAGTGGTTGTACAAGCTTGTAATCCCACCAGCAATAGAGGAGTGTTCCTCTTTTTCCACATCCTCACCAGCTAACAGTTTAATTTAAAAATCTTTAAAGTATCTTAATGTATCCATAACATAAACATTTTTATGGTAGGCAGTTCAAAAGTACGAGTAAGGCTACAGATAGCACAACACACACACACACACACACACACACACACACACACACACACACACACAGAACTCGTACATTTCCGTTTATATTCTCTTTTCTAGCCTATGTGGACTTTTGTCTGCATGTTCTCCTTCCACTCTGTTCTCCTTTAGTGGCAGATAACCATAAAAACTCTAATTGATTTTTTTCCTATTTTTTATTAGATATTTTCTTAATTTACATTTCAAATGCTATTCCGAAAGTCCCCTCCACCCTCCCCCTCCCTGCTCTCCTGTCCAACCCTCCTACTTCTTGGCCCTGGCATTCCCCTGTATTGGGGCATATAAAGTTTGCAGTACCAAGGGGCCTCTCTTCTCAATTAAAAAAAAAAAAAAAACTGTAATTGAGACAGCCATATCAGGCTCCTATCAGCAATCACTTCTTGACATTTGCAATAATGTTTGGGTTTGGTGTCTGTGTATGGGATGGATCCCTAGGTGGGGCAGGCTCTAGATGGCCTTTCACGATCTGTCTCCTGAGAGGATCTGCCAGAGCCTGACAAATACAGAGGCAGATGCTCTCAGCCAACCATTGGAGTGAGCATGGGGTACCCAATGGAGGAGTTAGAGAAAGGACTGAAGGAGCTGAAGGGATTTCAAACCCCATAGGAAGAATAACATCAACCAATAAGACCCCTCCTCCCTGAAGAGTTCCCAGGAACTAAACCACCAACCAAAGAGCATACATAGAGGGACACATGGTCCTAGCAGCATATGTAGCAAAGGATGGCTTTGCCTGACATCAATGGGAGGAGAGGACGTTGGTCCTGTGTAGTCTAGATGCCCAGGTGTAGGGGAAAGCCAGGGTGACGAGGCAGGAGTGGGTGGGTGGGTCTGGGAGCACCCTCATAGAAGCAGAGGGAGGGGGGATGCAATAGGGGTTTTTCTTCGGAGGGGAATCCAGGAAAGGGAATAACATTTGAAATGTAAATAAATAAAATATCCAATTTAAAAAACAAAACTGTAATTGTGAAAGAGTGAAGCCCTGAGCAAAGTTAAATAAATTCAAAAACATCTGTTTGTCTTCCTTTCTATGTATATTTTTGGAGCCTGGGCAAGTGTGTGAATATCAGTGCATGATGCTTTGATGTGTGAGTCCATAAAAATGGAGTGTTCTTGAATATGCTAGCTTCCTGTTCCAGAACACTCTGAAGGTAGGATAAAGTGTAGGTTGATGGATTTGTGGCTTGGTTGGTATCCCAACCCCTTACATTAAGGCATTTCCTGGTTCCAGAAGATGGCTGATTAAGTCTCCCTGTTCCCAATTACTAGGAGTTTTTGTAAGGGTTGCTCTCAAGAATCCATGTAGTTTCCATCACACTAGGTTTAAGCCTTACTTCCAAACTCCCAGTCAATTGCAATACTTCCAGCATTTTCTCCCTCCTTCCCCATCCCACTGCATCTCTTCTGTTATCTACCCCACCAACTTCTAGCACACCAGTGAACTCTAATATATTCTAATATATTTCTTTTCCCAGGGAGATCCTTGAATCCTCCCATAAGCCCTCCTTGTGACTTGGACTCTCTGCATCTTTGGAACATAGCATAATTATCCTTTACTTTACAGTTAATATCCACTTCCATGTGACAATGTATCTTTTTTATTTTTATTTTTTTCTGGTTCTGAGTTTCCACACTTGGGATGATTTTTTTTTTTTATCTAGGTCCATCTACTTCCCAGTAAATTTCATGATGTCATTATTTTTAATATCTGAGTAAGAGTCCATTGTATAACTATACCACATTTCTTTATCCATTTTGTGGTTGAGAGATATCTAGGTTTTGTGTTGAAAATACAACAGTGTAGCCATGATTTGAGATCATCAAGGATACAATCATACACAAGAACTGTGGAAGCTCCAAACAGATTTAATTACAGCATAGACTGGGGAAGTGGGACTTGGAATACCACGAGTAGCTGTGGATCTAATCGTGTTAAGTAGCTGCTGAGAGGCAGAGAGCCAATTTTCTGGAGTGATATGGAAATCAGTCTGGAGGTTCCTCAGAAAATTGGACATAGTACTACTGGAAGATCTAGCAATACCTCTCCTGGGCATATACCCAGCAGATGTTCCAACTGGTAATAAGAACACATGCTCTACTATGTTCATAGCAGCCTTATTTATAATAGCCAGAAGCTGGAAAGAACCCAGATGTCCCTCAACAGAGGAATGGATACAGAAAATGTGGTACATTTACACAATGGAGTGCTGCTCAGCTATTAAAAACAATGAATTTATGAAATTCTTGGGCAAATTGATATATGTGGAGGATATCATCCTTAGTGAGGTAACCCAGTCACAAAAGAAGTCATTTGATATGCACTCACTGATAAGCGGATATTAGCACAGAAACTTAGAATACCCAAGATATAATTTGCAAAACAGAAGAAAATGAAGAAGAATGAAGACCAAAGTGTGGATACTTCATTCCTCCTTAGAATTGGGAACAAAACATCCATGAAAGGAGTTACAGAGACAAAGTTTGGAACTAAGACGAAAGGATGGACTATCCAGAGACTACCCCACCTGGGATCCATCCCATATTCAGCCACCAAACCCAGACACTATTGCATATGCCAGCAAGATTCTGCTGAAAGGACCTTGATATAACTATCTCGAGTGAGGCTATGCCAGTTACTGGCAAATACAGAAGGAGATGCTCATAGTCATCTATAGGATAGAACACAGGGCCCCCAATGGAGGAGCTAGAGAAAGAAAGTACCAAAGGAGCTGAAGGGGTCTATAACCCTATAGGTGGAAGAACAATATGAACTAACCAGTACTCCCCAGAGATCCTGTCTCTAGATGCATATGTAGGAGAAGATAGCCTAGTTAGCCATCATTGGAAAGATAGGTCACTTGGTATTGAAAACTTTATATGCCCCAGTAAGGGGGAAAGCCAGGGCCAAGAAGTGGGAGTGGGCAGGTAGGGGCACAGGTTGCGGGGGGAGGGTGGGTACAAGGAAATTTCAGGATAGTATTTGAAATGTAAATAAAGAAAATATCTAATAAAAAATTCCACAAAATAAATAAAAATAAAAATAAATAAATAAATAGATAAATAAATAAATAAATAATGAATAAAATTAAAACCTCATATAGAAGCCACACACCAGGTTATACTCCCATGACTAGCAGGGCAAAACAAAGTGGACTCTTTGGAGGATAAAAATTCAATAAAAAGGAAAAAAATATCAATATTAGATGAGTAGCGATGATAGGGTGGAGATGTTGGTTATAAAGAGTGTTGGAGTAGGATGCAAATATTTAAAAATGCATTGTATGAAGTTTTCAATAAGTAATAGCAATACTGTTTAAAAACCAGGTCCAGATTGCTGCATACAGTTGTGAGAATTAAATCATTTCCTTGTGTTTACAAGATAAATATTCTACTAACTGAGATCCTCCTCAATGCAAAGACATGATTTCAAACCAAAGTCCTTTACATTTGGATTATATATGCCATATACTACCTAGATCATACTTCTACTTATTAATAAATAAAACCTCATTCACAAAGAATAAGATTTATGAGAAGTTTAAAATTAATCTTGGCTACCTTACATATTCAACACATCATACTTTTATTTTTGGAAGATAACTATATTAGTAGACTTAGTAAAGGACACTTTACTCCCAAGAACCAAGAAATGGGAATCCAGTCACCAGACTAGATCCTAATCTTGCATTTGGAAGTCAATCATTGAAATCCAGAGAACACATGTCTTTCTGTTGTTATTGACCACTTTTTGTGTGGTGTGCTATCACTATGGAAGACATTACTTAACCACAGGATTGCCTCCAGTAAGGTATGTGCATGTCTAATAATATTAATAACATAGCTTATAAATTTTGTACATCATGTACCATTTCATGATTTTTCTCTTTGTAGAAATTAATTAATAAACTTTATAAATAAGTATTTCAGAACTTAAATCAATTCCTACTTTTAAAATATATTATTATCATTATTTTAAAAGGGTATACTTTTTCTTTTTTATTGATTATTTTATTTATTTACATTTCAAATGTTATCCTTCTTCCAAGTTTCCCCTCTATAAAACTCCTATCCCATCCCCAATCTCCCCTCCTCCTACCTCTGTGAGGCTACTACCCACCCTCCTACCCACTCCTGCCTCACTGCCCTAGGATTCCCCTACACTAGGATATTGAGCCTTCACAGGACCAAGGGCCTCCCCTCCCATTGATGCCAGATAAACCCTTCCTCTGCTACATATGCAATTGGAGGTATGAGTCGCTCCATTTGCACTCTTTGGTTGGTGGTTTAGTCCCTGCTATATTTTTATAAATTACAAGGTTTTTTAAAACAAGATATTGGTTTAAACTTAGTTCTAATGATAGAATCATTGGTTCTTATCTATGTTATAAAATTCCTTTAGAAGTTTTAAAATTTGTATCCAATTTTATGGCTACCTGTTCCATACACAATTATCATGGTGTATTCAGAAGATGGCAATAATATGGTAATTGTTATCTTTATATTCTGGTCACTGTTGTAATATTTTTTAAAATTCCATTATATGCCTTATCTACAGGAGATACTTCTGCAGAAAGTACAATTCTGTAAACATCCTTGCAGCTGAAGAATTTCATTTTAAGTTGAAAACTTGTGGAAAATGGCTTCTGTAGCAGTTAAATAATACTCATTTTCCATTACCATCCCATGTACTACTCATGGCTCTCTGTCTTAGTCCTCACCACAGTTTCTCATTTGTGGGACTGTTGTATGTGGCAGTCTACAGGTGACATCAACTATCTTGTACATGATGAATGTGCTTCTGAACCTCTGGTCAAATTTAAAGGTTCTTTTGTGTGTGTGTGTGTGTGTGTATGTAATATAATTAAATCACTGGGAAGAACTGAGGGTTATTTTTTAGAGCAATAAAGTTTCAATAACCTATATTCTCTCCTTCTTCATATATTATTGCATTTCTTTGAAAATTCACTTCTTTCAATTGATAAGTATTTATTTGAATATTCACTTGTATATTTGCCATTCTAAATTCATAATGATAGGGCTATGGCTTTTTTGTTTATCTTCTTTCTATTTTGGGGGGGGGAAAGCCATAGAATAACAAGGAAGATATGTTGAATTAATTTTTTTTTTGCTTTTTTGTTTTAAGAGAATAGAAAATATTAACCAGAAAAACAATATATTTCTTAGACTAAATTTAATATAATAGAATTTCCAAATGACTCAAGTTACTTTATTTTTAACCAAATTGCTATGTTAATTTACATTTTTTAAAATTCTGGCTGTGGGAAAAAAGTGTGCTTTTGACATTGGTATTTAAGGAGCTTGTAGACTGTTGGCATATTCCAAAATACTTTTATGCAAAATAAATATTACATCAGACATGATTAGCATTTCAATAAAGATCAATACTCAAGGTGAGTGATGTCTCTAAAGTTCTAGTAAAAATGTATAATTTTTGAACAGTAATGAATGTATCATTCCTGAAACAACCTTCAATAACAGCATAGAACAACAATTTTGGTCTGAAACTTAATAAATAAATATTTATGTATAATGGTTAGGAAAATTTTAGTCACACAGAATTTTTAAATTTTAATATATTTACATGTGTATCTAGAGAAAAATGGTAAGTATAGTTTTATAATGTTCTCAAAAACTGAGGCTATAAATAGTCATATGTTATTAACTCTGAGAGAAAAACTAAGAAGAGTGTAGGAATATTTTCACTAGACACCATAACTCTCAAATGATTAAGATATCCATCACACTTCAATAAAGATGCATAAGTATTTAATTTCTGACCAAGTCAACTAACAGAATTATGCTCTACAAACGAGGCTACCCATTTATTAATAAATTTCAGTTTATTAACTTTTTAATTAATGAACTGGGTTTGTTATCAATATATTTGTATCAAAATAGTTGTCACTATAACTAAATATTTGACTAGAAAATTAGTATTGGGTAATTACTATATCTATTTCTTTTAAGAAAGGTGTTTACAAGAGATGAATTTTAAAATACTTAGGTAAACACAGAAAAGGATACTAATGCACTATGGCATAAACCAACACTTTTGCCTCACAAGCCCTATTTTTGCAAATGAAATATCATATAAAATGTTTCCTTAATTTCCAATAGCTTTATATCTTCAAATACTGTGTTAGCTTCTAGCAATATATGCACTGAAATATATGACTTTTCCTTTGACTAAGGTCCCAATTAAAGCGACTTATTTGTCAGTTTGTCAACATCTAAACCATCTCAGAAGAATGACTTGATTAAGAAATTATTAGTTCAATTTGGTTTTCAGGCATGTATGTTGAATGTTACTTTTTTGTGTTTTTTATTAGTTATGTTATTTATTTACATTTCAAATGTTATCCCCCTTCCCAGTTTCCCCTCCACCACTCCTTTATTTCCTCCTCCCTACCTCCTGCCTCTATGGGGTTGGTTACTCCACCACCCACTCCCTTTTGCCTGCCCTAGCACTCCTCTTCTTTGGGACATTGATCTTACACAGGAACAAGGGCTTACCCTCCCATTTATGCCAGACAAGGCCATGCTCTGCTACATATGCAGCTAGAGCCATAGGTTCCTCTTTGGTTGTTGGTCTACTCCCTGGAAACTTTGGGGTGTCTGGTTGGTTGATATTGTTGATCTTCCTATGAGGTTGCAAACCTTTTCAGCTCCTACAGTGAAGATTACTTTAAATATTATTTGACACAGGAGGCACTATATCTAGCCAGGAGGCCCTGAGCTCTGTAAGATAGCTAGGTGGCTTTGAACTGGTATGAAAGCCAGAAAACTCTTTCTCTGAAACTCCTATTTCTAAGTTTTGTTTTTGAGTTTCTGTCATGCCTACCTTCAGTATAGAGTGTGACCTTATTTTTCAAAAAGGTAGTTAAGAAATGAATTTTTCTTTAGTTCATTAATTGTCCTGTCCTCAGTTTACCATTTCTCTCTGCTTCCAGTCCTTAATACCACTCCCTAAATCCTCTCCTTCTCCATTTCTCTTCAGAAAAGGAGAGGCCTCCCATGGATATTAGCCAGCCAGAGCATGTAAAATTGCAGTAAAAAAAGATGTATTATTTCCTACTGAAGCTAGACTATACAGTTCAAAAGGAAAAAAAAAAAAAAAAAAAAACAAGGTCTAAAAGGTTTGGAGCAGAGTCCAGTACACCCCTACTCCAGCTGTTAGGAGTCCCACATACAGATTGAACTTCACAACTACAACAAATATTCACAGAACAGAGGTCAGTCACAGACAGGCTCCCTGCTTGGTGATTGAGTTTCTGTAAGCCCATTTTGTTGATTTTGTAGGTTTTCCTGTGGTGTCCTTGACCTTTGTGTCTCCTACAATCATTCATTTCCCTTTCTACTGGATTTCTAAGCTCCACCACAGAATGCTTACCTGTGGCTCTTTGCATATCTTTCTGTCAGTTGTTAGGCAAAGCCTCTCTAGAGAGGTAAAGGATAGGCTATCTTCAACAAGTGTAGTAGAATATCAGTAGTCTTGTAAGAGGTGCATTCCATCTTATGTCATGTGTCTCAAGTTGGACCAGTCATTGGTTGACCACTCCCTCAATTCTTTTTGTTGTGCATGTCTTGTCGACCAGAGAAAATTAGGTTTTGTGGGTGTCCCAATTCCTCTACTGGGAGTCTAGACTGGTTACAGGAGATAGTTCAAGAACATAGACACAATTGCCAGGAGACATAGATTGCAGTTTATTTGTTTTTTCATGGTACTTGGTTTCTAGCTAATCCCTGAGATACACTCTACCCAGATTCTAGTTTTCTCTCTCAGTACTCTCAGGTTTATCCTCCAGGACCTTATCCCCCTTGTTTCCATCCCCCACACTTCTGCCACATGTCTACTCCCACTTACCCACAATGTATATTTTAATTCCCCTTCTCAGTGATATTCAAGCACCCTCCTTTAGGTACTCCTTGCGACTTAATTTCTTTGTGTCTGTGAAATATAGCATGGTTATCAGGTACTTTATGGTGATAAACACTTAAAAGCGAGTACATGCCAAACTTGTCTTTCTGTTCCTAGGTTAATTCACTAAGGAAAATATTTCCAGTTCCATCCATTCACCTTCAAATTTGGTGGCTTTGTTTTTAATACCTCAGTAATATTCCATCATGTAAATGTGCCTTTACTCTACCCATTCTGTAGATGAGAGGCATCTAGGTTGTTTTTAGGTTTTAGCTATCAGGGTGATATGAACATAGTTGAACAAGTGTCTTTGTGGTATGGTAGAGTGTTCTTTGAGTGGTGCACAGGAGTGATGTTGTTGAGTACAGAAGTAGAAATATTCCCAATTTTTTGAGAAAGTTACATTGATTGTCAAAGTGGTTATAGAAGTTTGCATTTCCAACACTGGATAAGAGTTGACCTTGCTCTATATCCTCACCAGCATGAGCTGTCTCTTGGAATTTTTATTTTAACAATTCTGACAGATAGAAGATAAAACTTCAGAGTTGTTTAAATTTGTATTAGGCTAAGGACACTGAACATTTCTTGTAGTGATTCTCAGCCATTACAGCTTGTTCTATTAAAAATAATCTGTTTAGATATGTATCCGATTGTTTAATTGGGTTATTTGGATTGTTGATGTCTAGCTGCTGCTTTTTCTCCTTCTTCTCCTCCTCCTTCTTCTTCTTCTTCTTCTCCTTCTTCTTGTTCTTGTTCTTGTTCTTGTTCTTCTTCTTCTTCTTCTTCTTCTTCTTCTTCTTCTTCTTCTTCTTCTTCTTCTTCTTCCTCCTCCTCCTCCTCCTCCTCCTCTTCCTCTTCCTCCTCCTCCTTTTCTTCCTCCTGTTCCTCCTCCTCCTCCTTGTCCTCCTCTTCTCCTCCTTCTATAAGCCCTCTGTCAGAGGGGCCATTGTTTTTATGTTCAAGGCTTTGATCTATTGGGACTTTAGTTTTATTCAGGGTGATTGATAAATATGTTTGCATTCTACTACATGTAGATATCCAGTTAGACCACCACCATTTGCTAAAGATGCTTTCTTGTTTTCCACTGAATAATTTTGAATTCTTTGTCAAAATCAAGGGTCATCGGGTTGGGGATTAACTTCTGTGTCTCTGATTCTATTCCATTGACTAACCTATATGTTTATATGTCAATACCATGCAGTTTTTTTTTTTTTAACTATTGTTTTATAGTACAGCTTCCAAATAGGGATGATGATACCTCCTGATTTTTTTTTTATCATACAAATTGCTTTAGCTATTCTGAGTTTATTGTTTTTCATTAGAAGTTGGAAATTACTCTTTCAACATCTATAAAGAATTTAGCTGGGGCACACTTAAATCTAAACCAGAATCTTCTGGTTCACACCTATACACAGAATCCTGGATCTACACACTGTTACATAGGCCATAGCCCTGAATAAATCTCTGGAGGCTTCATGAAGGCTGGGACAATCAGCTAAGATACTCGAACTGCAATACCCTGGGTGCTGAGTTGTCTGACCTGGTCTTTCATGCAACTTCTGCTCTCCATCTTCTGGGTTACCACTACCTACAAACCTGAATCTGCAATCCATTACCTGTGCCACAACACTGCCCTGCCTCCCTAGGCAACCAGAGGCCTGCTTCCATCAAGGACTACCAGGCTAGCAAATAGCACAGATAATGAGATGGCTAAGGACAAGCATAAAAACAAATTTATCAAAAGCCAAGAAAATATGGCACCACCAGAAACCAGATATCATACTATGACAAGCCTTGGATATCTTAACACAATTGAAAATCAAGAAAATGACCTTAAATCCGTCTTTTGAAGATGATAGAAGACTTCAAAGAAGAAACAAATAAATAATTAAAAGTAATTCAGGAGAACAAATTTAAGCAAGTACAAGCTTTTAAAGAAGTGAATAAATATAAAGAAACACAGGAAATAAACAATAAAATAGGTGAAGGAAAAGAATAAAACTGTTCAACACAAGAAAGTTAAATAGACCCAATAAAACAAACAAACAAAGCACAAACTGAGGCACTCATGGGCGAGAAAAACCTAAGAGAGAAAGAAGCAACTAAAGATCAGCCAACACAATGCAAGAGGCAGAAGATATAAATAAACTCATACATTGGTCAAAGAAAATGCAAAATATAAAAAGTTCACCCATACAAAGCATCCAAGAAATCTGAGGCACTATGAGAATATAGAACTTAAGAATAATAAGAATATATGAAGAAGAAAATTTCTAGGTCAAAAACCTAGAAAATATGTTCAAAAGTCATAAAGGAAATTTTCCCCAAAGTGAAGAAAGAGATGTATACAAAAGTACAAGAAGATTCCAGAACACGAAATAGATTAGACCAGAAAAAGGAAATCCTACTGCAGCAAAATAATAGAAACACTAAATATACAGAACAAAGAAAGATTATTACAAACTGCAATGGATAATGGCAAGAAACATATAAAGTCACACGTATCAGAATTATACTTGACTTTTCCACAGATACCCTTATGGCCAGAAGTCTTGGAGAATCAAAGAGACCATAGATATCAGCCCAGATTACTATACCCAACAAAACTTTGAATCACTAGAGATAGAAAAAGCAAGATTTTCCATAGCAAAACTAAATTTAAACAATATCTTTTCACTAATTAAACTCTAAAGAAATAGTTTCACACAAGTAAAACAAAAATAAAATAATCACACATACACACATAAACTCACACTCTAACATCATCAACATCACAAAAAACCATCAATGAACTATCGATGGTCATTTAGATCTCTCAACATCTATGTACTCAATTTATGAATTAAAAAGACACAGGCTAACAGAGTGGATTTATAAAAGGTATCTGTCATTCTGTTGCCAACAGGAAACACACCTTGGCAAACAAGATAGATATTATCTCAGAATAAAGAAATGGCAAAAGTTTTCCAAGCAAACTGACCCAATATCAAGCTAAAGTAGCCATTCTGTTATGTAATAAAATAGACTTTCTATCAAAAGTAACAAAAAAGATGACAAAGGACCCTTTATCCACCAAGATTACTTCTTAATTCTGAACAACTATACCCAAATACAAGGACACTCTCATTCAGAAAGGAAATATTGCTAAAGCTTAAAACATACATTTAACCTCACACATAAATATGGGAGAAACTTAACTCCCTGTCTCACAAATGGACAGGTCATCAAGATAGAAATTAAACAGAGAAATAATGAAACTAACAGATGACATGACTCAAATGGATCTAACAGATCTGTAGAATATTTCATCTGATCAGAAAAAAATTGACCATGTAGTCTGTTGCAAAGCAAGCTTCAACAGATACAGCAAAATTGAAATAACCTGTCAGATCACCACAGATTAAAGTATGAATTCAACAAGAAGAGAAACAATAGAAAGCCTACAAACTCATGGAAATGGAACAACTATCTACTCAATGAATACTAGATCAAAGAAGAAATTAAGAAAGATATGAAAGATTTTCTAGTGAAAATGAAGGCATGACATAGCCAAATTTGTAGACCACAATAAAAGCAGTGTGAAGAGGAAAGTCCACAGCATTAAGTGCATTCATAAAGAAACTGGAGCAACTTAAAATAACAAGATATTCTTCACTATCCAATAAACTAGACAAAGTGATGTGTTTCTGTGATCCAAACACTAGATCCCCAAATCCAAGCTCATCCTTATTCACATAAAAAATTCAAGAGTTCATGGTGAGATAAGACTTCATGAGGCACTATCTTTAAAACAAATCAATAAGCAAACAAGGGAGAAAGAAAGAAATTAAAGAGAAAGAAAGAAAAAACAAAAACAATATGGAATATATAAAAATCTTCTTTTAATGAAATAATGAAATGCTGAGCCTCAAACATGAAAACATCTTTAATTCACATGTCCAAGGACATCTATGAAATCAATGCAGGATAATACAAAATCATAAATCTAAAACACACAAATCTTTCATTGCTTGTTTTTAATTAATAAAGTTCATTTTGGACAATTTAATACATGTGTATATTGAATTCTGTCTTCTCCTCTTTCATATTCCTCCAAACATTCTTTAAAACCTTTCTGTCAAAGACACCTTTCCCATGTTAATTTCATTTTGTTCTTTACATGTGATCTGAGTTTAAGTGGAGCATTCTGAGAGATCATGAATATGTAACTATTCAATGGAATCTGATGGGCTCACTGTTGGATGGACATCTGAATAATGACCTACTTTCTTTTAGAGTCCATCAGAGGTCAACAACTCTTGAAGAGACAGATATGTCCTTTTATTTTCTGTTACTGTGATAAAATAACATAACTGAAAGAAACTTATGGAATAAAGATATAATTTGGCTTATAGCTCAAGATGTATAAGAGCCATGGCAGCAAGCTGCTGGTGTTGTGGCAGAAATGGGAATCAGAAAAAAATAACATCCTCAAATTTAATCATGAAACAGAGACAAAGAACTGAATATAATCTGATGCTATAAACTCTCAAATATGCCCCTAGTGGTGTTGCTTCTCCAAAAAGACTGTACCATTTCTCGATACTAGCACAAACTTGAAACTAAGTGTTCAACATTCTTGTCTATTGAGGAAACTAGATACTTCTTCATCTGTAACTGTACACAGAGCCAGTTTTGGGAAAATCCAATGCAAGCAGTGATTTCAAAGGCTTCTTCTGTCCTTAAGGTGACATTTAACAGACCTTCCCTTATCTTTTGATTTTAGGCTTCTGCCAAGTGTTCTTCCTTGATATTCCTTGATCTTGAGAGTAACATTTGTATATGGCTTACGAATAAATGTTTAAAGCACTTTGAAATTATGTTATCTTAGTCAAATGAAATGATTCAGTCCCCCTGGGGTCTTTGATATAGCTGCAATGGAGTTTTGACTAAAAGTAATAATATTTTATGTAATTTCATAATACTTATTTACAAAGTTTGCAAATTATATGTTATATAATGGTGTCAAAATTTGCTTATCCTAAGCAATGCATAAATTAATACAATTTTCCTAAAATAACTATATCATAATAAATTATTTTTGTATCTTAAAAGAGTAAGCATATTATTAAACTGCTGAATTACTTTCTTATCTGAGATGTGTTGTAGCTTGTTTTTTGTATTTGTAATAAAGCACTGACTAAATTTAATGATGGAAAAAAATGTTGATTTGGCCAGCAGGTTATACAATCCAGTCATGGAGTCAGATCAAGGCAGAACTAAAGCAGAAACCACTGAGGAATGTTGCTATATTTTTTTATTGCCACAAGTTGATCAACTTATGTATAACCCAGGCACACCTTCACTGCATACACACAATTTATTAATATGTCTTCATTTACAAAAATATAATGAAATGATAATTTTGTATGTAAATAGATAAAAATAGCAGGATAAACCTGATGATTATACTTAGTGAAGTAGCTCAGGAAAGAAACACATATGAAAAAAATAAAGACAAATGATGTTGGAAGGAAAGAATGCTATCATTACATAAAGGGCAAGGATACATGAAAGGGAATTTCCATAATAGATACTGTGGTTGTTTGAAAGCAAATGGTCCCCCGAATCAATAGTCAAAATTATAGAGACTCCTCTGATGCTTAATTATGTGAAAAATAAACTGGAGGTAAGTGGAAAAATAGAGATGTGTCTAAATTCAGTATTGTTAACAAAGATTGGAAGATTTGAATATGGATTCCACACTGGAAATAATTTGTTGCCCGAAATTCATAAATTGCTCCTACTTTCTTTTTGATACACCTGCATATCAAAGCATCTCTGAAATATCTGAGAAGCTTCCTCTTGCAGCCAATAACAATTATCACAGAGAATCCCAACTGGTTTACCTGTAGAGAATAAAAGAGTGTTCATCTCTAAGTGGAACCTAAGCATCACACTCTTCCATTCAAAGTTCATAAGTCTGCATAATTGAAACAGAATGATTTTAAGAGTGAGAGGTGGTCAAGAAATCAAAAAAACAATGTACTGATACAACAGGATAGCTGCACATACAAACGCACAGTAAATGTGGCATCAAGAACAAGACTAGTTAGAACAATAGTCAAATTAAATTGTGGCACAGAAGTGGGAAGATAGACATAAAATCTCACTAGTAGATAAAGAGTTATCGGCATTTGTTTGCTGGTGGGAGAGGGAGAGTAAGTTTTCCTTAATAATAGAACCCTGGGTAAACTGAACATACACCAGGGCAGGTTCCACACCTGTGAATCTCTGAGCAACACAAACTGGACTCCATGGGAAAAGTAAGAGGGGTTGGAGAAGAGGAATGGAAGAGCATAAAGTTTGGTATAAAGAAGGAATCACAAACTACATGAAACCTAAGAAAAAGGAAGACCAAAATGTGGATACTTCGATTCTGTTTTATTTTGTTTTGTTTTGTTTGGTTTGGTTTGGTTTGGTTTGGTTTGGTTTTCTTTTTGTTTTGTTTTGTTTTGTTTTGTTTTTGTTTTGTTTTGTTTTTTTGTGTTTAATTAGAATTTATTCCAAGGATGCCCATGTTGAGAACCCACTGCCACCAGGTTCCTCTGACACTTTAGTGTTGTTGGAAAGGCTTAAGTTATCAAAAGCTTGCTGTAGTCTGTGGCAGAAAGTGGTTCACTGCCAGACCTGAGAACACACCTCCACTCTACCCTGCCCCCTGGTGTAGAAGGCTGAGGATCCAAATATCCAAGATACAATTTGCAAAACACGTGAAACTCAAGAAGAAGGAAGACCAAAGTGTGGATACTTCATTCCTTCTTAGAATGGGGGAAAAAATACCCATGGAAGAAGTTACAGAGACAAAGTTCAGAGCTGAGACAGAAGAAAAAACCATCCAGAGACTGTCCCACCCAGGGATCCACCCCATATACAACCACCAAACCCAGACACTATTGTATAAGCCAGAAAGATTTTGCTGACAGGAGCCTGACATAGCTCTACCTTGTGAAGCTATGCCAGTGCCTGTCAAATACTGAAGTGGATGCTCATAGTCATCTATTGGATGGAACACAGGGTCCCTAATGAAGGAGTTAGAGAAAGTACCCAAGGAGCTAAAAGGGTCTTCAACCCTATAGGAGGAACAACAATATGAACTAATCTGTAACTCCCATAGCTGTGTCTCTAGTGGCATATGTAGCAGAGGATGGCCTAGTTAGCCATCAATGGGAGGAGAGGCCCTCGGTATTGCGGAGATCATATGCCCCAGTACAGGGGAATGCCAGGGCCAGGGAGTGGGAGTTGGTGGGTTGGGAAGCAGGATGTGTGTGTGGGGGGAGCATATAGGGGTCTTTGGGCATAGCTTTTGAAATGTAAATGAAGAAAATATCTAATAAAAAAATGCCAAAAAAGGGGGGACTGAGAATTAAAGGTGATATGGGAATGCCTGAAAGTATATCTTCAGAGTTGGTCTGACTGTCATCCTTTCCAGGGCCTTAGGGGGGCCTATACTGGGCCATGAAATTTGTAGAGTCCACATAAGACAGTGTGACTAAGATGACCAGGCCTGCCTTGCTGGTTCTAGGTGCCTGCCATTATGAGGGGGCTGAGCAGATCCTGATCTACCAGGTTGGGATGATGGCCAGGCACTTAACTTCCACCCAGCTGGTGGAGCTACTCTCACCCGGACAGTGGGTGTGACTGAGAGCCTAGCCCTTGTGGATTTCTCTGGGGGCTGGAGTGACACACCGCCCATTGCCTATGAGCTTGGTGGAGTAGTATTGGGCCTGGCTGTGCTGATGGATGGCCACCAGCCCATCAGGGTCAAGACATGCCACGTCCAAGAGCCTGAGCTCTGGTTGGAGGTGGGACCTTGGCAGGATGAGATGATATGAAGATAGTGTGCTGGAGCCTGGATGACCAGCAGGATTACTTTGATTCTTCTTGGATAGGGGTTCAAAATACCCAAAGAAGGAGTTACAGAGACAAAGTGTGAAGCAGTAACTAAGGGAATAACCATCCAGAGACTGCCCTACCTGGGGTTCCATCCCATATACACCAAACCCTGACACTATTGGGGATGCCAACAAGTGCTTGCTGACAGGAGGATGATATGGCTGTCTCCTGAGAGGCTGTGCCAGTGCCTGACAAATACAGAAGTGGATGCTCACAGCCATCCATTGGACTAAGCACAGGGTCCCCAATGAAGGAGCTAGAGAAAGGGCCCAAGGAGTTGAAGGGGTTTGCAGACCCATAGGAGGAACAACAATATAAACTAACCATTACCCTCAGAGATCCCAGGGACTAAACCACCAATCATAGAGTACACATGGTGGGACTCATGGCTCCAGATTCATATGTAGCAGAGGATGGCCTAGTGGTTTGTCAATGGGAGGAGAGGACTTTGGTCTAGTGAAGGCTCTATGCCCCATTATAGGGGAATGCAGGGCCAGGAAGAGGGAGTAGATGGGTTGGGGAGCAGGGAGAGAGGGGAGGAGATGGGGGATTTTCAGAGTGAAAACTAGGAAAGGGGATAGCATTAGAAATGTAAATATAGAAAATATCTAATTAATAAAGAAAAAAGGAGGAATCAGAAAAGAGAGGGCAAATATAGTCTTGGAAAATAGAGGGATAAGTGGACATGGCTTCCCATTGCTAACCAAGTAGAGATCCCCATTGGCTTACAGTTTCAAAGGAAAGTTTTCCTCACTGGGGTCTCATTGGTTATATTAACCACACTTCATGATAGGGCCCATGCCCATCAGTAGATGGCCAATTCAAAACAAACTCAAAGATATTTTTGTATACTTTTTTACACCTTATTGCTTTACTTAGGCAATTTGTCTTGCTGGAATTTTGTTCATTTATTAAGTCTTACAAGTTTATGTTTTATGGATTTGTGTGTGTGTATGTGACTTTCTTCTGTGTTAAGTGTTTAAGGTATGGTTTGTTTGTTTGCATGTGTTTAGGTGAGAGAGAGAGAGAGAGAGAGAGAGAGAGAGAGAGAGAGAGAGAGAGAGAGAGAGAGAGAGAGAGAGAGAGAGACTGAAGTTTTGTGGGTAAGAATGTGTTGAATATCGAAGGAATTTGCAAAGGGGAACCATATGGGTTTTTTTTCAATAAAAAATATAATTTTCCAAGTAAGAAAATTATTCTGATTGTGAAATGGCATTCTGATTTATTTCTTTTGAGTTTTAGCTTAATGTAAGCTATTGACAATTTAAAATATTATTATATAAAGAGAAAAATTATAAATAATGCAAATATGACTGAAAGGAATGATCTGAAAAATAATGAGGACATGAATAAAATAAAGTCA
Source organism: Mus minutoides (assembly GCA_902729485.2). NCBI lineage: Eukaryota > Metazoa > Chordata > Mammalia > Rodentia > Muridae > Mus > Mus minutoides. The sequence goes on from LR749526.1 coordinate 3,934,754, forward strand.
ATTTTACTGAAAGTATCCATAAGCATAATTGTTAATTTTAGAATTCATTTATGAAAAATTAAGTTATCTAGCACAGGAATACCATTTCATAAAATTGAGGAAGTATCTGAGTTTCTACACATCCAGATATTTAGCTTTTTATTTTTTGTTTTCTTTCTTTGTTTCTTTCTTTCTTTCTTTCTTTCTTTCTTTCTTTCTTTCTTTCTTTCTTTCTCTCTCTCTCTCTCTCTTTCTCTCTCTCCTTCCTTCCTTCCTTTCCTCCCTCCCTCCCTCTCTCTCTCTCTCTCTCTCTTTCTTTCTTTCTTTCTTTCTTTCTTTCTTTCTTCCTTTCTTTTTCTTTTCTTTTTTTAACATTCCAGATTTTATTCCCTTCCTGGTCCACCCTTCAACTTTTCCATATCCCATATCTCCTCTCTGCACCCCTGTTGCCACGAGGATGCCCTGCCACCCCCTACCCCTATTCCACCAGACCTCTAAACTCCCTTGGGCCTCCAGTCTCTTGAGGGTTACTTACATCATCTCTGAATGAACTCAGACCCAGCAGTCCTCCACTGTACCTGTGGGAGCCTCATATCAGCTGGCATATGCTGCCTGTTGATCCAATGTCTGAGAGATCTCAAGGGTCCAGATTAATTGAGATTCCTGGTCCTCCTATAGTGTTGCCCTCTTCTTCAGCTTCTTCCAGCTTTACCCTAATTCAACCACAGGGTTCAGCAGCTTGTGTGCATTGGTTGTGTGCAAATATCTGCATCTGACTCTTCTAGGTCTTCTAGAGGGCAGCCATGATATGTCCCTTTTATTATGCCTCAATAATGGTGTCAAGCCTTTTGAATCCCAGCACTTGGGAGTCAGAGGTAGGCAGATTTCTGAGTTCGAGGCTAGCATGGTCTACAGATTGAGTTCCAAGACAGACAGGGATATACAGAGAAACTCTGGACTGAAAAACCAAGACAAACAAACAAACAAACAAATAGTGTCAGGTCTTGGAACCTACCCTTGAGCTGGATCCCACTTTGGATCCAGCTGTAGATGGACCTTCATTTCCTCAGGATCCTCTCCATTTTCATCCCTACGGTTCTTTCAGACAGGAACAATTATGGGTCAGAGTTTTGACTGTGGGATAGCCACCCCATTGCTCACTCGATGCTCTGCCTTTCTGCTGGAGGTGGGTTTTTAAAGTTCCCTCTCCTCACTAATACTAAAAATGTAGTTCATTTACACAATGGAATATTACTCAGTTATTAAGAACGAATGCATCTTGAGTTTTACAGGCAAATGGATGGAACTAGAAAATATTACCCTGAATGTGGTAACTCAGACCCAAAATGACATGCATGGTATGTATTCACTAATAAGTGGTTATTAGCCAAACAACAACAACAACAAGTACAGAATACCCAAGATAGAGTCCGAAGAACTCAAAAAGGTCAGTAAGCTGAAGAGCCCAAGTGAGAATGCTCAGTTCCACTTGGAGGGCGAGGAAAGCTACCTCAATGTTGGAGGGAGCGACCTGGGACAAAAAGGGGTAGGGGGAGAGTGGAACCTGTTTTGGAATTGTGTGAGGGAAAAGGACTGAAGCCCTGAGGGCCAGCAGAAAGAATGGAAACAGGCAAGCTCAGGAGGTAGGAGGTGGAGGACCCTCCAGAATGCAACAGAGACCTGGGAGGTGAGAAACTCTCAGGACTCAAAAGGAAGGGACCCTAGATGAAATAATTAGCTTTTAATTTATAAGCCTTTGCAATCTCATGTACATTAGAATCCCAAGCAAAATCTCCAGTGCTATGTACTCTAGTATCCAATACTTCAGCATACATTACTGTTTCAATTTGCACACACATGACATGTTTTCTTGAAAAGTCTATAATTTATATAAAACCTTCCATTTTTCTCAAAATCTACATGAACACCAAGAAATCCTGATCTTAACTGATCTCTGAATGGTAACTGTGTTATTTAATTTTCCAGGAGCGTTTATATTTAAGGAGAGGTCTAGTTACCAACAATTGAACCAACTTACTTTTATGATGGGAATGATTGCAATTACTTCTTTACATAAGTTTTTGCAAGTAGTAAGTAATTCTGAGTCTGATGAATGAATTAAAGTTTTCTTGAACTTTTCTCTATTGTTGAACTGCCAGAGCATGAGAGATGTGTGATAAATGCTCATCAACTTCACAAAGGAGTCATTTCACGGCATAAAACATTATGAATTATTATATTAATAAGGAAGATGACAGGATAACTGTAGATTAAGAAAGAGTATAATGAATATTTGCATTTTTAATTTTTGTCTTTGGATGTTTCATTTGCTCTTGTAAGATCAGCAAAATTAAAGATTCACAACTGGCAAAATAGAAGTATCAAAAATTAAGAATAAAATAGCAATTTTACAGAGCTTAGCAGTCTATAAAAGCACAAGCAAGCATATATTGTAAATCAGTAATGGAATGCACAAAGTTTCTCAGAGAGCAACATAAACATGCTGAGAAGTGCTGCCAGTAGAACATGCAGCAAATCTCTCACAGGAAACTCTATTCATCTTAATTTTTACTCTTGAATTTATCAGAATTAACGGATAGAGGATTATATATGCAAGCTATTTATATGATAATGAAATTGTGTAAAATCTGTGGTATGCACAAATCAAACATTTATATTTGTTTTCTTTCTAGCTCTGCCTATTTTGTTGTTTTTGTAATTTGTAATTTATTTTCATATGCTGTATTTATGAATACAGGATTGTAATCTATATAAACTATATTCTTATAAAATACTGTATTATAAAGACTCTGTCAGGTTCTTGTTGATACATTTTTCACATTCTCTAATATATTACAAGTGCATGCTATAAATAGTTGTATGTTTGCCTCATTCTCAAAAGACAAAGTTTACACTTGTTATTCTACACAAACTTGAACTTAGGGCCAATTTTGTTATGAAATATATTTAACACATTCTATGAGTTTCTGACAACTAAATGCAATAAGAGAATGGCACTTCCTTTCAAATTAGAGGAGATAATGACAAAGAAATTACTTCCCGAGTTGAGAAGAAACATTTCTGCTATCTACCCCCAAGCCAGAAACTTTAATATATTAAAAATCTAGCATAAATGGAATTCTATAATCTTCATTTTAGAGTTCTAAAATTTATTTCAAATATACATTTTATCCTGACTTTCTATAGAATTCTAAATATAAATGAGTGAAAATAGATGTATAATAAATGATAGAAAACAGATAATAAATAATGATTTTCAAAAAATTTCAAAGGCATTATTTTTCCTTTCTACATAGGCCATATAATTTCAGAAATAATATTAATCTGTCATTCTTTCTTCCAATCCTTTTTTCTACAACTTTTCCAATTTTTTTTATTGAGAATTTCAGGATTTTGAAAACATTTCAGATTTTTGGAAATATTTATTTATTTTATTTCGTTCTGGGGTCTTGGATTCTCTTAAATTCTTTGAACTTATAAATGACCTAGACTTTTATTTCATCTTGAATGTTTTAGATGATTTGTAAAAAGCAACAAGGCTGCTGTATTAAGAGGTCACATGCAAAGACCTTGGTCTCTGTGCTCTGACTAGAATACAGACACAGCCTTAGTAGACACTTTTAATCACTGTGGCTGGAATAAAAACATACCCTTAGTGCATGCATTTAATCCCAAACCATGTACATAAAGTTAGTTTGTAAAAAATAAATAGAAAAATAAATAAATAAAACAGCCAAATTTGAAAGTGACATGTATTTGAAGAGCAAAGTGATACATATATCAACAAAATATTTCACAGAACAAGTCAGAGATAGAATATGCTTAATTCTCAAGAGAAGAGACTAGAAAGAATAAAGACTTAGGAGACTTAGACTTAGGAGAGCGGTGAGCAAACTGCAAGAAAGGGGGAGGAGGTCAGTTTTATAGAGGCAGGTTGTAGGTGAAGTGGAATAAGCCAGGGAATGAGATGGAGCCAAAAGATTAACAGGGATTGCCAGAGTTCATTTGAGGCCAAGCAGAACAATTCAGTCCAAAGACAGTACAAGCCAGTTTGAATCAGTTAACTTGGAGAATAGTTTTGAGCCAGAAGAGCTGACTTGAATCAGCCTCCCAGAGAGTTGTAGAAAGGGTGAGTTTATTCACCAAAAAGCCTCTGAAATGACAATAACATAGGAGGAATAAATTCACACCCTCGGGATGTTCAATATTCTTTTGTATTTCATTTCTCATTTAATCTCAGACTCCAATGGGCCATGATTTTTCCCTTTGAACCAAAGATTGGTTATGTTTTGAAACTGAGCCCAAGTCAGTGACCTGGTAAGCAATTTATATTTACGGGTTACTGTTTCAATTCAATTACTGTGTTTGCTCTCTTGTATTATGAAGGCTATTACCTTGACTAAGTTAAATTATTTGATATATATATATATATATATATATATATATATATATATATATACCATTATAAAGTCTTTAATTTTGCTTTTAATGCTTTAAATGATATTTTCCTCAGAGGTTAGATTCATTCAGTAAATGAAAACCTCAGGGAGTTTCATTCAATGTTCAAAGCTCTCAATTCAAAGACATCATGAAAATTTTGTATCAAGCATAGTTATCTGTCCTAGTAAAACAGCCTCCTCTTTTGGTCTCCCTCTGCACTGCTAATTCTCCAAAAAACTTACCCTTGAGGATTAAAAGTGTGTTTTCAGGTCTGGTCTGTATCATACTGTAATTCATCTTACTGTAATCCAGGGCAAGTCGATCTTTCAGCCAGATCATACAGACCTAGAAGGTCTTTCAATGTGATCCCTGCCTGAGCAGCCAGGGTACAGGATGAACATTCCTCTTCTCTCCTCCCTAGTTTGTGAAGCACATTTTGACACGTGTTTTCTGTAAGTCATTAAATCTGGCATATCTGCCTTGAATTCATGGCAATCTTCTTTCCTCGGCCTTCAGATTTCTGGGTTTACAAACACGCACCACCACATCTCAGTGAGCAATTCACTGTTTTGCTCACAATCATTCTCCAATTTTACTTCTGCCATTACACAAAGTGAGTTTGTAGTCTTAAGATTACTGCCGTTTTCATTACTCTTACTAATAAGTATTGTTAACAGAAAGTTTGGTATAATTGCATTTCTCTTTGCCTATATATCTGATTTTCGTTTTAATTTGTTCTCAGGGATCTATTGATTCACAGTCTCTCGTTAGAACCAAATTGCATTTTAAAGCTGCAAATATCGTACAGACCTCAAGTTCGTTAAAAAAAAAAAAAGTCATACTGGATAGTTAGACTGAACTTCTCAATTTGAATAGTCTCGAAGGTAAGTCTGCCTTAATGCTTAAAGTATTAATGAGTTTTCATGATGCCTTGTATTTGTCCTTTAATTTTGAGGATTTGAGGATATTATCAGAGGAGTATGGTGGAATGAGAGAGATAGTCATATTAACAGGTAGCATGAAAACTTGAGTTCAGTGTCTTGTTCTTTAGAAGTGCCAAGCTCCCTGGCTCACTCTCCTCTGATGCTCTCAGGACTTCTACTGCACAATTCCTACGGTCTATGCTCACCTCATTAGTAATCAATTTTTATTCCCTTGGAATCTGAAGAGCAGTTGTGTCTCTGAAAGACTTTTACCTCTCCTGCTTTATACCGGAACCTAGAATATAATTTGTATTTTCCTTACAGTATAAATAATAATAGGTTATAATCAGGTAGATATTTGCCCACAATATTTTTGTATAGTTTAGCTTGGATGTAATGAAACAACAACCTCTTCTTCCTCTGTCTCCTTAACTCTTATTTAAGCTTGTATCGTGTTTTAATATCGTCATATTATATTTAACACTAAAAATGAACTTGGTACATTGATGTATTTAGAAATTTTTAGTAAAAACATTTTTAGATATGCCTGTATCTTTTTAGTCTTTGTCTATTTTTTATTTCTGACTATGATTTTGGTAAGGTTTTATGCACTTATTTGTTTAGAGCACTTATTTATTTAGAGCTTTTATTCATTTTGTTATGTTGAGGACCAAATAGAGAGCCATGGTCAAGCTAGGAGAGCCCCCTACTGCTAGGTGATATTCTTCAGCCTCCTTTTAAAATTTAGTTTATTCTATTAAAATTATTTTCAGAAAGTATAATTTGATCATTTTTTCCATACTCTGAATTCACCCTACCTTCCTACCCATCCAACTTTATTTCTTTTTCTCTTCAAAAGCAAAACATTTTTATTTAACACTTTTTAAAACATTTTTCATCGTATTTATTATATGTTCAGTTTGGTTTTGTTTGAGCAGAGAATGACTCTATGGGTATTTGTATTGGTTTTCCATTGTTGCTAGGCTATATTTTAATATGCTATCATTATTTAGTGTGTTTAGAAGCAACACTTGTTTTATGGAGCTTCTGGAGGCAAATCTACATAATCAAGGTGTTGATCTGAAATTGTTCCTTCAGAAATATTATAAAAAGTTTTATCCATAGTCTCTTTCTTGCTCCAAGATAACCAGTAGCCTTCGATGTCCATCCTCCAGCAGTTGTTGAACTAAATCTGTTTCCTTTGCTGTTATCTTTCTCTGTGATGTACATCTCTGTCTGTCTCTTAATGGGATTCCTTACAGTACTATAGTCATCAAATATACCATGCTCTTCTCTGTATCTTAACAATTATATTTTCCAATACCTAATTTATATTTAAAGCGAACTCTCACTTTCAGTTTGGCATGAATCATGTCATTTAATAATAATAATAATAATAATAATAATAATAATAATAATTATTATTATTATTATTATTATTATTATTATTATTCAAGATTTTACACTACCCAAATTATTTATTTTTCAGCCTAGGAATGATTGTATAGGAAAATCTTTTTCTTCGTGAATTTCATAAACACACTGTTGTATATGATTTAGCCATTTTCTTCTATGCATCTAATCTGCTGGATTTATGTCAGTTATGAACTAAACCAACTCCTTTAGTTGAAGCTAAATTAGTCATAGGATATTCTGATGTTGGTAAATTCTAATTTATTTGTCTTTCTTTTTATTTTTTTTATTTTATCAGATGTATTCTGAAGGTCATTACATGTCTTAATTATTTTAAAGAATTCATTTTGTATGCCTGTAGGTCATCTAAAATTTAGATCTATCTTCTCTTTATGGGAGGTGTACACCCAGTTGTATGGAGTAGCTCGCTGCTGCATGACAAAATCTGTGAGCTCTGTCATTTTTGACCTTTCCATCTTAATTAAGCAGCAAATGCTTATGACAAAGTGAAATAAAATAACAAGTTCAGCTCTTATTTTCAAATTCAGAGAGACGACAAAATGTGCATGTGATAGGACATAATGATCCTAGCATATGCTCCTCCAATTTGCATGAATAGTCATAAAGCTACATTTTGTACTAACATAGAGAAGCTTTACTAATATTCAATCATGTTAATACATCAGAGACTTAAATGGTATCTAAAAGTATTTTGTATATTACACATAAGAATTTTAAGCAAATATTTACATGTCTATTAATACATAGAATACAATGTTCTCTAACAACCCCTTTGAACTAAGGACTGGTGGGAAATTTAAAAAATATAAAATTATTTATATTAAAAATTTTGAAGCATTTTTTTTTTAGAATCTGTTTTGTACAAGAATGATATTCTAGAAACCCAGCTATTACTTCTGATAGTGTGTTCTTTGGTCCTTTTCCTGGGCAAACCTGACACAAATATATAATTACTTCAAATGAGAATGAGTGACTGAAATTAAACAAAATTTTGTTTTGCTTTTTAAGTTCACATTGCCTAAGAGAGAAGGGAGGCCTCACCCCTTCATGAACTACAGACAACTCATATTTTTGAAATAACAATTCAAGTCCATGAATTTGAAGGACTGTGGGTTTAATGAGGGAGAGTTTGAAAGATTAAAAAAGAAAGGATAAGTCTAATTATCCTATAATCTCAGAATTAAAGTTTTCAATAAGTCCATCTTAAAGAATCAGAGAGTTCATTGTGATTAATTAAAATAGTGTGCCTGGGGGTTGCTTACATTTACAGTGAGGACTCAAAGGCTGCTGACTCTCCACGGTGTCCTGTGAATCCACCTGGAAATTGCACTGTGGAGCTCTATAACTCTCAGCAGCGTGACAGCAACAGAGCAGGTCCAGGTGGATCTCCTCCTAGCAGGTGTGTGTAGCTTTCGTAACCTGGCCGTGTGTAAAGATTTTAGCTTCAGGATCATGGAGCATTGTGAGTTGTTCATTTCTTAATCACAGAAGCCTCCTCCTTTCTTTGTGAAGTTAAACAAGGTTTCACTAGTTCAACTAGGAACTCCTGAGGGTTAAGGTGCCTTTCCTTAGGATGGGATGTTTCAACTCTGGGAAAATGACTACACAGTAAAGAAATCAATGTAGTTATTGTGATGCCATGTTGAGTCATTCCTGATCTTAACTACAGGTTCCTAAGTAAATCAAAATTGAAGTGATTTATGAATAAACAATGGTCATATGAATACAATTTCATATAAATTTTACAACACATTTGCTCAATTTTTCTAAAAATAAAGTAAATATGTCAACTATAAGCTATAAAATAAAAATCTAAGCAGGTATTGTAAGGACTGAGCAAAAGAGACACTTAATTTTATAGGATTCATTTATCAGGTTATTGTGATGGTTTTCAGTGATGTCAATTATAAAATGTTTTCCAAAGCCTAGTCTACCCTTCTCACAATCTGTCCATTTATCACACTACTGGAAAGGAAGATTTCTAATGACATTTCCAGACTTGCTGAGATGTTCTCTTCAAAATGAGTTAAAATGTTTTTATTAACATTGAAACAGGATCTGAAACCTTTTATCAGGTAAACAGTAGCACATCTGAGTAATGTGTGGTGATTAAATTGGTTTAATATGATATGATGATTACTTTTATGTGATGGGAAGTTTTCATCTCTAGTTACATGGAAAAACATCATAAGCTGTTTAAATTTGGAAAAGTATACATGCTTTGCAAATGGAGATGGAAAAGTACAGAGGGTATAGCATTTAAATATGTATAACAAGGATGGAATGGAAGGCAGCATAGTATTTTACTTTAACTGTTAAACTGATATATTTTGATTTAATTAGATCTCAAATCTTAATAAAGATATCATTGTCTTCATGATCTTCATTCAAATATTCAAGTAAGTAGCAAACTTAACAATAGATTCTAGTTCTGAAATTTATTAACTACTGTTCACCTCATATAAAAGTTTAGAGAGTTTTAAAAGTTAGGGTAGCATTAATCTATAATAATTAATGCGATATTGAAAAGTAAAATCAGTACCAAAATTAAGTTTTGTAATATCCTTAAAAAAATAAGAGATAAAGTTGATTTTAAAAAGTACTATAAATATTTTAGAGATATATTATGTTTATTTGCATAATAAATTTTGTATATATTTACCAACATATTTTAAATAATTTTATGTCCAATACTTTCAAAGTGTAGCATGTGAGATACAAAATATAAACATGACATACATATTCATGTAAAAATTTAGCAACAGTAACATTATGAATTAACATTAATAACTACATCTAAAAAATAGTAAGTTAAAATAAAATGAATAAGAAAAACCAGATGAACAAATGTTTGACTGGCAACTCCTTTGATATTTTTTAATGATTATTTTATCTATTTACATTTCAAATGTTTTCCCCCTCCGGGTTTCCCCTCTGCAAACTCCCTATCCCTTCTCCCTCACCCCTGTTTCTATGAAGGTGCCCCCCCCCACTCCTCCACCCACTTCCATCTTACCCTCTAGTATTCCCATATGCTGGGACATCAAGCCTCCACAGCACCAAAGGCCTCCCCTCCCACTGATGCCTGATAAGGCAATCCTGTGCTACATATCCAGCTGGAGGCATGGGTCGCTCTATGTGTACTCTTTGGTTGGTGGTTTAGTCCCTAGGAGCTCTGGAGGGTTTGGCTGGTTGATATTGTTGTTCTCCCTATAGGGTTGCAAACCCCTTCAGCTTCTTCACTCTTTTCCCTAATTCTACCATTGGGGTCCCTGTGCTCAGTCCCATGGTTAGCTGCAAGCGTCCACATCTGTATTGGTCAGGCTATATAGCACAGTATGTCAGGACACAGCTATACCAGGCTCCTGTCAGTAAGCTCTTTTTGGTATCAGCAATAGAGTCTGGGTTTGGTGTCAGCAGATGAGATGGATGGATCCTTATGTGGGGCAGTCTCCTGATGGCCTTTCCTTCAGTCTCTGTTGCACGCTTTGTCCCGGCATTTTAGTTAGACAGGAGTGATTCTGGGTTAACTGCTTTTTATTCAAAACTAATATGCTGAATTCACCATGGTTTGGAAGCAAACAAATCTAGTCTAGACAGAAGACTCAGTTGACAAAGTGCTTGCAGTGCAAGGAGGAGGGCCTATATTTTATTTAACCCAAAGTAAAACCTGCAAAGAGGAAGGACACGTTTATAATCCTAACAATATCCTAACAATGGGGTACAGAGATAGGAGGATTTCTCGAGCCGATTGGCCAACAGCTTACACAAACTAATGAGCTCAAAGTTTAGCTGGGGATTCTGTCTCAAAGAGAGGTGAAGAGTGATCAAGGATGACTTCGAACAACAACATCTGACTTTTGTTTCTATACATATCACATTTTAGGCTTAAGTATTTTTTCAGCCTATTTTACTGATCGTTCAACCTCTCCTCTAGCACACCACTCACTAGAGGTAAAAGAGAAAAGATATTAGGACATGGGGCAAGAAGATCTATTTAGAAATAGTTCTTTGGGAGCAGTCCAATCTTCCTGTGGAGATGACAGCAGTTTAGTTCGATAATCAGCAGCAGCTGCAGTCCAGTCCTCTCAGCAGGAAGACACCACCCCAGAACCAGCAAGTGTAGTTCAATCCTGAAGAAACTGCAAGTCTCACCAACCATCCCGCAGCTGCTGAAGCAAGCAAGATGAACCTCAGGAGAATTTCTTCAGGGGGTTTCTCTCAATGGTGTCACAACAAGCAGAGCTCAGCAATGCAATGTAAGGAGAAAAAAATGCCTTTGTCCTTAGGGAAGAATAGAGGATGGAACAAAGCAACGCAATGGTCAAGCTCCCAGTGTCTGTATAGTCATATGTATCTTCCTTCATCACACATCTTTTTACATGTCTGCTGTAGCAAAGCATTCTTTCACCTGTGTCTGCTTCAGGAAAGCATTCTTTTACCCATGTTCCCCAGCAAAACATGTGACAGGTGACCTACCTAAGTTTTCAATGAAAGCAGAAGTTTCTACTTCACCACATACTTGCACAAACCCCTTAAACACAGTCAGACAGACAGACATATGCACACCATATACACACACATATACACACAAACACCTCATACATGCACTCACCAAATGCAGAAACACACACAAATACACACACATATACAAAAATAAATACATTAATTAATAGATGAATAAACACAGTTCTCTGTTTATTTTTCCAGAAATTTGACCTTTGAAGGGGTTGAATATACAACCCTCTGTATTTTTAATATGAGATTATAACTTTAGAAATTACATATATGAGTACATTTTACTCATTTGTACAACATTTCCATTCCTCTGTCTCCCTATCTAGCTGTTCCCATAGTACTTACTCACTTTCAAATTAATGACCTCATCTTATTTAATTATGATTATCACACACACACACACACACACACACACACACACACACACACACACACACCTTACTGGGATCATGTACTGTTGCACATATATTCCAGATTGACATTTTGGAGCTAAATATCAGGGGTCTCAGAGCTGGAGAAAACTTTAGCAGCAATTGATTATTTGTACCTCTTTATGTAAAAGTGAAGTCTTAGAACATTTACATCATTCAGTTTGTTATGTCAACTGCTTTTCTCATTATGCAGGTCTCTTGTAGGTAACCCAATAGTTGAAGATCCATTGGAGTGGTTTCACTGGTAATTATAGAAAACACAATCTAGCAGGAGAAATCCTGGTCTTTCTGGTTTTTACTTTTTTTTTTTTTTCTTCATCTTCTTCCATAACTTGACTTGTGAACCACATGTAAGGGTTTAGTTATAAATTTATTCATTGGGGATGTACAATCCAGGATGATCTATATTCTGTGTTTTAACCAATTGCGGATCTCTGTAGTAGTCACTGTCTTCTTCATAACAAAAGTTTCTTTGATGTGAAATAGGAGCTATAGTTATTAGTGGATACAGGATAAGTATTTAGAAGTTAGTTTCTATTGGTTTAGGACAATGCCAGGAATAGGCTCTCTAATGTGTGTGACTTCTCTAAGCACAGGGTTTTAGCTAGATTTTCAGTACCTAGAGGGAATACTTCCTAATGGCAAAACATTAGGTCTCATTAGACATTTGTTAATTACCCCCCCAAAAGCACCAGTACTACACCATTAGTCATGTAAGATTCACAGTAAAAATATATTCTTGATCAATGACAGCCAATCTCTGTAATGCTCAAAACTTTTAATATAGTTCTGTATGTGTGGTGACCCCCAGCCATAATGTATCTTTGTTGGCTACTTCTTCACTGAAATTTTGCTACTATTCAAAAATATAGTGCAAATATTTGTGTTTTCAGATGATTTTAGGCAACCCCTGTGAAAGGGTCATTTGACATCTTCAAAAGGTTTGTGACGGGCAGGTTTAGAGCCATTAGTCTAAGTGGAAGAAATGAAACTATGTGCATTAATAAACATTGAATTGCTTCTTACATGATTACTACAAGGTTCAGTTTGTAGGTTCAAACTGTTTTCAGGAGACACAGAGATAGTGTGCTATAAAGCATTATGTTACATTTTTTTCAATAAGATAATTTTAGAATGATTGATAATAAATTACCTACTTTAGAAAATTGGTAGGAAGTGAAAGTCAACATCAAAAATGACACCTTTTTTAATGAAACTGGCTAAATATGATTATAAAACAAAAATTCAATCATAAATAGAGCTCAAACTTAGTTTTGCTTTCCTATACACCAAGCTGTATACAATTAAGCATAGAATTACTGACAATTCTGTTTGATGCAAGCACTTAAGACTGTTTCAATTCTCCAGAAAGCATTTGTTGCTCAAATGAACAAGTATTTTATTTCATTTTCTTTCTAAATAAATGGAAATACAATTCATCATTTTTACCAAAGAACAGAATCCAAAAATAAGGTGGCTAGTTTATGACTTTAAATATTACAATTTTAAATAGAATTTAAATGAATGCATCCTATAATAATATTGCAATGCTCATTTTTGTTTCGTTTATATAAGTTTTAATTCATAATGCATTATTTCCAGATTGAATTTCTTGACCTAAATTTAAATTTGACTTTGAATTTGTTTCGTGTCTCTTCTTTTGAAATAGACTTTGAATATTGAGTTCTCATTAGGAACATGTAGTTCCAATGACCAGGTAAGAAGAACAGTGAATGTCAGAATAATCTGGGCTTTCTCTCACATTTTAGCTCTGTCCTAGGAATAAAGATGCCTCTATTCCTCATTCCCATTATGCTTTAAGTTGATTACACTTGAATATGTGATCTGAAAATCCATTCTCTTGATGTGCAGAGTTGTGATGAAATGGTTTACTTTAGGAAGGAATACAAGCAATATTGGTAATAGCAATAATATAGTCAATTCATAGATGAATTTCTAATTTATTTCCCTTATTGATGTCTGAGACATTGGATAAAAGAAAGTTTTCTCAATAATTGCAATGCCAACTTATAATCATAGTACTTTTACACATTTTTTAAGTTAAAAAATTAGGACTGTATGAAAGAGCTAAAGAGTTTATCTTTGCCCTAGGGCCTGCCCTGTGCTTCGCATACCCCAGGACTTTAAGATCACATCCGGGTTATGCGTGAGTGGAGTGCAGAGGTGATGTAGGGAGCTGTGGGCCAGCAGTTGCCTGCAGGGGCAGGATCTGAGAACTCCGCCCCATCGGAGGCTGGGCCCCTCCCAGCCAGAGCATCACCCACCCCGCCATCTTTCCTCTGAGCCCAGCGGACACACCTAGGGCCTGACCTGTGCTTCGAATACCCCAGGACTTTAAGATCACATCCAGGTTACGCTTGAGTGGAGTGCAGCAGTGGTTTGGGGCGCAGTGGGCCAGCAGTTGCCTGCAGGGGTGGGATCAGAGAACTCTGCCCCACCTGAGGCTGGGCCTGTCCCAGCCAAGCACCACCCACCCCGCCATCTCTCCTTTGAGCTCAGCGGACATACCTAGGGCCTGCCCTGTGCTTCGCATACCCCAGGATTGTAAGATCCATGGGGGTTACTCGTGAGCAGAGTGCAGTGGTGGTTCTAGGAGCAGTGGGTCAGCAGTTGCCCACAGAACAGTGGGTCCTTTCTGGTCTGCACCATCGCCAGGTCTCCTCAGGAAGAGATGGCAGGAGGCAAGCATAAGAACAGAAGCAACAGAACCCAAGGGTACTTGGCATCACCAGATCCAAACTCACCCACCACATCAAGTCCTAGATACAACAGCACACCAGAAAAGTAGGACATGGATATAAAGTCACTGGTCATGATGATGATGGAGGACTATAAGAAGGAAATACAGGAAAACTCAGATAAAAAACGAGAAGCATTTAAAGAGGAAAAACTTAGAGAGTTACAGGAAAACACTGATAAAAAACTAGAAGCATTTAAAGAGGAAAAACTTAGAGAGTTACAGGAAAAAACAGATAAACAACTAAAAGCATTTAAAGAGGAAACACTGAGAGAGTTACAGGAAAAGAATACCAAGCAGGTGATGGAATGGAACAAAACCACCCAGGACCTAAAAATGGAAGTAGAAACAATTAAGAAAAACCAAAAGGAGTTAACCCTGGAGATAGAAACCATAGGAAAAAAATCAGGAACCATAGATATGAGCGTCAGCAACAGAATACAAGAGATGGAAGAGTGAATCTCAGGCACAGAAGATTCTATAGGGAGCATAGACAAGACAATCAAAGAAAATGCTAAATGCAAAAAGATTCTAACACAAAATATCCAGGAAATCCAGGACACAATGAGAAGACCAAACTTAAGAATAATAGGAGTAGATGAGAAGGAAGACTATCAAACTAAAGGGCCAGCAAATATCTTCAACAAAATAATAGANCACATAAAACCAGAGACACTGAAACTTATAGAGGAGAAAGTGGGGAAATGCCTCGATGATATGGGCACTGGGAAAAATTCCTGAACAAAACAGCAAAGGCTTGTGCTGTAAGAGCGAGAATTGACAAATGGGACCTCATAATGTTGCAAAGCTTCTGTAAGACAAAAGATATTGTCAACAGGACAAAAGGGCCACCAACGGAATGGGAAAGGATCTTTACCAATCCTAAATCAGATAGGGGACTGATATCCAATATACATATAAAGAACTCAAGAAAGTTTGACACCAGAAAATCAAATATCCCCATTAAAAAGTGGGGCACAGAGTTAAACAAAGAATTCTCAACTGAGGAATACCAAATGGCTGAGAAGCACTTGAAAAAATGCTCAACATCCTTAATCATCAGGGAAATGCAGATCAAAACAACCCTGAGATTCCACCTCACACCAGTAAGAATGGCTAAGATCAAAAAATCGGGTGACAACAGTTGCTGGCGTGGATGTGGAGAAAGGGGAACACTCCTCCATTGTTGGTGGGAATGCAAGTTGGTTCAACCACTCTGGAAATCAGTCTGGCGGTTTTTCAGAAAATTGGACATAGTACTACCAGAAGATCCTGCAATACCTCTACTGGGCATATATCCAGAAGATATTCCATCTGGTAACAAGGACACATGCTCCACTATGTTCATAGCAGCCTTGTTCATAATAGCCAGAAACTGGAAAGAACCCAGATGTCCCTCAACAGAGGAATGGATACTAAAAATTTGGTATATTTACACAATGGAGTACTACTCAGCTATTAAAAACAATAAATATATGAAATTCCTAGGCAAATGGATGGATCTGAAGGCCATCATCCTGAGTGAAGTAACCCATTCACAAAAGAACTCACATAACATGTACTCACTGATATGTGGATATTAGCCCAGAAACCTAGACTACCCAAGATACAACTTACTAAACAGATGATACTCAAGAAGAAGGAAGATCAAAATGTGGACACGTCACCCCTTCCTAGAATTAAGAACAAAGCACACATTGAAAGAGTTAAAGGGAGCATTTGTGCAGCTCAATCCAAAGGATGGACCCAACGACTGCGGCTGCCAGGGATCCATCCCACAATCTGTCACCAAACATAGACACTATAGCATATGCCAGCAAGATGGTGCTGAAAGGGCCCGGATATAGTGGTCTCAGGGGAAAATATACCAATGCCTGGCAAACATGGAGGTGGAAGCTCAAGGTCAGCTATTAGATGGAACACAAGGTTTCCAAGGAAGAAGGAGCTAGAGAAAGTACCCAAGGAGCTGAAGGGGTCTTCAACCCTATAGCTGGAAGAATAACCATGAACTAACTAGTACCCCCTGGGCTCGTGTCTCTAGCTGCATATATAGAAGAGGATGGCCTAGTTGGCCATCAGTGGGAAGAGAGGCCCCTTGGTTATGCAGACTTTATATGCCCCAATACAGGGGAAAGCCGGGGCCAAGGGGTGGGGGCGGGTGGGTAGGGGAGAAGGGCTGGGAGGGGGGAAGATATAGGGAACTTTCTGGATAACACTTGAAATGTAAATGAAGAAAATATCTAATAAAAGTTGAAAAAAAAAGAGTTTATCTTTGATTAATTGTGATATTATTGTTGCTACTTCTGTCTTCCATTTGATACTGAATATAAAAAAATAAGAAAGAAAAAAGACAGTAAAAGTAAAAAGAAAACAAAACAAAGAAGCAGTCTGTATGCTCTAGGTAAACTCGTAATATTTGAAAAGTATGTAAAAAACAACCAACCAACCAACCAACCATCCAACCAACCAACCAACCAACAACAACAACACGCTCCCCCCCCCCAAAAAAAAAAAAAAAAAAAAAAAAAAAACAACAACAAAAAAAACATGTTCAATCTCCCCACTGTTGTGCATTTTGGCTAGGTCACTCCCATTGAGTCCTGGGAGCCCCTCACATTCTGGGTTGCTTTGCTGGGACTTTTTGGAGGTTCCTCCCACCCCCCACCCTCAGCAGATACATACATCTATTCATTCTCCTGGTCCTCTGGGCTTCTCTTCTGTCTCCTCCCTCCCAATACCTGGCCTGGCCCCCTTTTTCTCTCCCTCTCCTCTCTCACTCCTAGGTCCCTCCCTCCCTCTGGCTGCCATGATTATTTTGTTCCTCCTTATAAGTGGGATTGAAGCATCCTTACTTAAGCCTTCCTTCTTGCTAAACTTCTTATGATCTGTGAGTTGTATTATGGGCATTCTATACTTTTGGAATCTTCATTCACAGTTCTTCTGATTATATGGCCAGATGAACTCACTAGATATCAGTGTATTTGAGATGGTTGGGTCCCACAGGACCTAAATCTGAATTAGAGACACAAGAATAATAAGAATACCATACCACAATTATTACTGGTTTATTTCCCCTTAACAAGTTCTGCCAGCGGTTTTTGTTTTTTTTTTTTTTCACTCAATAAATTATCTCTTGTTAGATATTAAGAGAAAGAGAGAGAGAGAGAGAGAGAGAGAGAGAGAGAGAGAGAGAGAGAGAGAGAGAGGAAGGAAGGAAGGAAGGAAGGAAGGAAGGAAGGAAGGAAGGAAGGAAGGAAGGAAGGAAGAAACTGCTGCCACAGTTGCCAAAGGTAATACGTTGCCAACTGCTAAATGAATTTCTAATGTCATGTGTTATCTTAGCATTGTTAAGAACACTTGACGGTTTTCTAACAAATCCTACTCGGTGTTCCTCACTAAAGTGAAAATATGCTATGATCATACTAAAAAAATAACTGTAAAGCACAATAAGTATTTAGCTGCATATATGCTGTTCACCTGGAGAAGATTCTGTACTCCACCCACCTTCTCAGTAGTTCAATATTTTCACAAGGCTCTACCATTACTAACTGAAGGATTTATCCAAAATATCTGTACCCTTCATTATGTTTATGGTCCTTTTTATGTAAAATGGAGATTAGAAGTAAAACAAAAAGCCTGAAGTGTGTAATTGCCTAATCTTATCCTATCCGACATGTCCTGCTTGCAGACCTATGGGCTGAGTTGGTTCCAGAATTGTGAATGAGGCGCAATATTAAATTACAATGTCATGGCACAATATCAAAGGGTTGGATAGTCCTAAATCCTCAGCCAATGGGATAATAACTAATTTTAATGCAAATCAAAGTATAAAATCACTCATTCATAGCCCATATTCAGAAATTACCAAAATCACATTTTGGCTCCATAGTGTTAAGAAATGTAAAGTATGCAAAGCAAAACCTTCCTCTCTGCCATTGGAACAGTTGCTGTAATACATCTGTTTTTAGGTGAATATAGAGGAATTTTTATCCAGGAACATGGCTTCTTTGGCAAGGGGTTATTATATCACAAAACCTTCAAGGTATATGTGACTGGCTGTAACACAGACATGACTTTTATCCCAGGAGACAGAGATGAGCAGATTCTGCAGATCTCTGTGTTCAAGGCCACCCTCATATAGAGCAAAGAGAAGAGAGCTTCAGAAAAAGAGAGGCTTAAGTTTATTCTTCATAGTAAATGACTTTAATCTTAGTCCCACCACTTAGGAGACAGACTCTTGCAGATCTCCAAGTTCTACTCAGTTGAGTTTAGTTTTGGGAGTCAATGCAGTGAGTTCAATGCAGTGAAGCTGAGTTCCTGTAGTTCATTGCAGACCAGCAGAGGCAGCTGAAGCCAGATAATAAAGCGTTAGATAATTAAAACAAATTTCAAGTGTTAGTTTGAGGCCAATTCTGTAAGAACCTGACAGAACCCAGATTTATTCAGGCATCTTGGAGAGGAGTTTGAGCCAAAACAGCCAGTGAGTTTGAGTTGAATCAGCCAGAGAGAGAGAGTTCAGAAAGAGCTAGAAGGAATGAGCTTACTCAGCAGGAACCATTGGAGGTGACAATTAATTCCCATGAATAAAAATTACTTTTACAAGTAAAGATGTTGAGAAACAATAGATACTGAAATGAAATCCTTAAATAGGAAGACATTTGATTACTGTACACAATTATTATACAGTAATACATCTTATATTTTAATCATCACTTCCATGGCAAGGGATAAACATTATGAAATTTTAAGTGTTCATTATACATATTTACCATATTTACATATATACATTGCACATTTTATGATATATGTGTGTATGCATATCATGTTAAGAATGAACTTTCTGCTGGGCACTGGTGGTGGATGCCTTTAATCCCAGCACTTGAGAGACAGAGGCAGGTGGATTTCTGAGTTCGAGGCCAGCCTGGTCTACAACGTGAGTTCCAGGACAGCCAGGGCTACAGAGAAAAACCCTGTCTTGAAACCTCACCCCACAAAATGAGCTTTCTGTATTCAGAAATATCTATATATGTACATGCAATATTTCAATATCAGGGAAGGATATTTTTCAAAATACCAAACGGATAATAATGATTTCTCTACTATGTCATATTATGTCATTCATCTGTATTGGATTATTTGGATTTGTCTGTATAATTTTCTATCAAAGAGGCACAATGGCAAAATTTTACCTTGTTTTTTCATCATTATCCAGTCTTTTTATCTGTTCTTTATTTGAAAAGCATGTTAAAAGATGTGAAACATGGAACTGACAAATCTTTTCTTTTCAAGGTGTATGTACATTATCTATGTCACTATGTCTTTTACGATTTCCAGTACAGAAGCCTATGCTTTGTAATCATCTTCCACTTTGCAAGTATCATTTTGCTCTGATATTTGCCATGAGTATCTTCAAATTGTTTCCTTGGAGTTCAGTAGGTTCATTATGATCTACCGTTTCATGATTTTCTTTTATCATATAGCAAATAGGTTATTGAGATTTTTGTCTATAAAAATTAAATATACATCATAAATTAAACTTAGAAGTTATTTCCTGACTAATACTTTTTTCCCATTACTATTCTCAATGACACATATGTTTCATCTTTGACTAACGCTTTATCATCCTGAGGTTATAGCAACCTTTTTTTCTTGTCAATTTATATTTTTTAATTCAACTAATTTTAATTAAATAAATTTTCAGTACCTCTTTTGTTCTGTTATCATGCATTTTTTGAGGCTTCTTCTTTTGAACAATTAAAATTTGTGCTGTCCAATTTAACTTCTACCATTGATATCATGTTTATTTTCTGAAAACTTTTCCCATTCACTTCAAGTATTTATAATTTCATTTCATGTATGCTAACCACATTGCTCCATTTTCTTTTTTAAATTCATTTAATATAAATTAAAATACAATTACATTATTTTCTTCCATCCCTACAATAACACACCTCCCAAATTATACATATCGACTACTTGGTATTCCATAATCCATTACAGTGTTGTTCTTTGGGAAAATTAATTCTTCTCTCTATATATATTTGTGGATTACCTGTAGCTCTACCTCTAGTGATGGACCTATCCATGAGCGTTTATCCCATTCATGCTTGCCTCTCTATTGGTGTTATCATTGTTCAATGCTTTAACTGAAACATTTGTGTTGAGATGATGTTAGTTAATGACAAACAAATGTAGAGATTTTCAGTATGTTTAAAGGATAGCAGGACAATCTATTAGTTGAGAACATTTAGATTATTAAAATGCACACACATATGCATATTATTACTTTTTTAAAAATAGAATTGCTTCATTGTTGTGCCATCATGCCTGGATGAATTTTTACATTTTTTAATTTAATTTTATTTGTAGTTCATTGTTACACCCCATAATCCGTTCCTTGCCTCTCCCCATCCACCCTCCAACTGCTTCACATCTTACACCTCCTCCCTACCCAACCCTGTCTCCACATTTTTAATACATTAAAATTTAGTGAGAATCTTTGAGAATTTCACACATGAGTATTATGTTTCCATAATTCCCTTTTCAACCTCTTTGACCCTGCAAAACCTTCTACATAAACATTTTTTAACATTATCTATATTTTTATTAGATATTTTCTTTATTTACATTTTAAATGTTATCCCTTTTCCTAGTTTCCCCTCCAAAAGTCCCCTATGCCCTCCGCCCCTCCCTCTGGTCCCCATCCCACCCACTCCCAATTCTGGTCCTGGCAGTCCCCTATACTGGGGTATAAAACCTTCACAGGACCTAAGTCCTCTCCTCCCATTGATGACCGACTAGGTCATCTATTGCTACAAAGACAGCTAGAGCCACAAGTTTCACCCTGTTTTTTTTTTTTTTTTTTTCTTTGATTGGTGGTTTAGTTCCAAGGAGTTCTGGGAGCAGTGATTAGTTCATATTGATGGAGCTTCTGACTTCTTCAGCCTTCTGGTACTTTCTCCAGCTCCTTCATTGGGGACCTTGTGCTCTGTCCAATGGATGATTGTGAACATCCACTTCTGTATTTGCCAGGCACTGGCAGAGCCCCTCAGGAGACAGCTATATCAGAATCCTGTCAGCAGGCTCTTGTTGGCATCTGCCATAGTATCTGGTTTTGGTGGTTGTTTATGGGATAGATCCCCAAGCTCAGTGTCAATATGAAGCACACACACACACACACACACACACACACACACACACACACACACAAAACCTGCTAATTTAATTTAGTGCTCTCTGTGTATGTGTATATTGACACTGAGCTTGATCCCCAAGTGAGGCAGTCTCAGGATGGTTGTTCCTTCACTCTCTGATCCAAGCTTTGTTTCTGTAACTCCTTCCATGGGTATTTTATTTCCCCTTCTAAGAAGGATTCTGAACTATTGGGCTAATATCCACTTATCAGTGAGTGCATATCATGTGTATTCTTTTGTGATTGGGTTACCTCACTTAGGACAGTATTATCCAGACTCATCCATTTGTCTAAGAATTTCATAAATTCATTGTTTTTAATATCTGGGTAGTACTCCATTGTATAAATGTATCACATTTTCTTTATCCATTCCTCTTGAGGAATGCTGAATGGCTGAAAAGCACCAAAAAAAAAAAAAATGCTCAACATCCTTAATCATCAGGGAAATGCAAATCAAAACAACCCTGAGATTCTACCTCATATCAGTCAGAATGGCTAAGATAAAAAACTCAGGTGACAGCAGATGCTGGTGAGGATGCAGAGAAAGAGGAACACTCCTCCATTGCAAACTGGTACAACCACTCTGGAAATCACTTTGGCGGTTTCTCAGAAAATTGGACATAGTTCTACTGGCAGATCCATCAATACCATTCCTGGGCATATACCCAGAAGATGCTCCAACATGTAATAAGATACATGTTTCGCTATGTTCATAGCAGTCTTATTTATAATAACCAGAAGTTGGAAAGAACCATATAAACTTTCAAATTGATCTTTCTCTTTAATTACTTATACATATACACAAGTGTGTGCGTGAACACATACACAGAGAGCACTAAATTAAATTAGCAGGTTTTGTGTGTGTGTGTGTGTGTGTGTGTGTGTGTGTGTGTGTGTGTGTGTGTGTCTGTGTGTCTGTGTGTCTGTGTGTCTCTGTGTGTGTGTGTTTCATATTGACACTGAGCTTGGAATCTAATAAAATACTGGGGAATGTTATGACTAAAAACTCAACTGATTCTGCTCCTTAGCACCCATTAATTGCCTGTTGCCCTTCTTCTAAGTTTGGTTCCCTATGAAATTTCCCTTTTCTACACTAATATGTCAAATGGTATTGATAATATACAGTTCTGTGTTACAACCATGTTGTTAAGATCCCATGGGTTAAACTCACAGTAATATATAGAAAGCACTATTTTGAAATAGATATCCTAGCCCTTTGGCTTAAAAATCCCTCTCCTAAAAACCTTCAAAAACAGTGGAACATATGTTAACGACTTCCATAGGAAGAAGAACATTTCACTTTTCAGTGCTGCAAATTTTTATTTGTTGGTGCATTTCACTCTGTTGTCTGTCTGTCTGTCTGTCTGTCTGTCTGTCTATTTTCCTATAAAAGGAACTGGGAACTTATACCTCCAGTAGAAATACAGGGCATTAAGTGGGGGGATGGGGTTGTCATCTCACATTCAAAAACTTTTACCCTATATTGTTATAAAAAACACTTCAGGGACAAAAATGAAAATGAGACTGAGGGATAGGTGGTTTAGTGACCCAGTCCAACTTGAGATCCATCTCAAGGGGAGGCTCTAAGGCCTGACTCTATTAAGGATGTTTTTGTGTGCTTACAGACAGGAGTCTAGCATGGCTGTCCTCTGAGAATCCCAACAATCAGTTGACTGAGTCAGATGCAGACTCAACCATTGAACCCTGTGAGTCAATAAGGGAAAGACTGGAAGAAGTTAAAGAGAAGGGCTACCCTATAGGAAGATCAGCAGTCTTAACTAAGCTGGCCCTCAGAGATCTCGCAGACATTGAGCTACTGAACAGGGTAGTATGTCCTCGACCAGACTCCCGGGACTGTGTATATTGTCGTCTCCCGTCGGACGGGCCAGATCGGAGTCACCCTCTTCTACACGGATTGTTGACTTTCTGAACTCCGGGACGTCCTCCTTGTAGGAGAATCTCTGTCTCCCTTCCTTCTTGCCCAACTCCTTGACCACCACCCATTGCTAACCTGACATTTTTTTTATATATTATTATAAGAAAAGAATTGTAATTTTATGAAAAGTATATTATAACTCTTATAATCCTGAACAGGAAAATTTTCTACTCATTATTTTTAGATGTATATGGAGATGAATTTTAAAATGAGCAGTGAGGCATGAAAATAAACATTTGCTTATGTGTTGATTTCACTTAGCCTTCATACATACTGTGATTGCTAAATCTGGAGTCAATGGTAAAGCAATAAATGGTAATGTGGGTAAACTCACATCTATATGAGCATGACTACTGTATATATTGGTGTTGAATAAGGTTTTGCACTAGTAGTCACAATTCCAGTATTTATATTGCTTGAGAAGTCTTCTATTTAAATATTCTACCAAATCAACACATTAATTTCGAATAAGGCTCTTGCTTAAGTTTCAGCTAAAGACTGTAAAAGGCACCTTTAATTTTTCTTGGTATTTACCATTTCTGGTTTTGTTAGAAAATGTGCTGATGGTTAGTGACTTTTGTTAAATGGCATCCTGCTAAAATTTAGAAATCCAGTGGTTCCCCAATTGTGTTCATAGTGTGTTACTAATTCAATTGGTCATAAAATTGTATTCTAAATATGAAATTGTATCTATCTTGCCTATTATAAGAGAGAGCAGAATTTTTAAAAAATGTTTTTCAACTTTCAGTGGGGTTCAATTAATATATGTAATTATAGAGAATAAAAAATGTTAAAAATATCAATACACATTTTCTCTCATACTCTACTTTGCTTCTAATGTAGGGTTGACTGAGGATTGTGGCAGGAAGCCAACCTGTCCTTCTTCCAAAATCAGCCACAATAGAATCTGCCGGATGGAAATAGAACATTTGGAGTTTAGTTTGGCACTCTGTACTGTAGTCAACCAGGACTCTATTTGTGTCATGATTAAATGGGCCAACTGCCCAGAGGAATGCTGCGTCTGGCTTTCCAGTTTTGAAATATGGAGAAGAGTTCATGACCACTGTGCTTTGTAAACCCACATTTCTGAAAATTATATTTCTCTATTTAAAAAGGCTTCATGAAAGCCAGATGTGTGGATTGAGAAAAACCAACCATTTTGTGAAAAGGCTTTTGTGAACAATTTCTAAAACTTGTTGGTATCACTTGAATTGGTTATACATTATTTTTCTGGCAGAGTAATTTCTGTGTTTCTATAGTTGGCCCAAAATGATCAGAATCCAAGTTCCATTCAAAGATTCTACAAAGACATCCTCTGTGATATTATGTTTTATTAAATATATTGTTGGGAAAAATCTATGATACAATGTAAAGAACATAGAGTTTTCTCCAGAGAAATCTAGATAGACATTCAAATTCATTTGAATATTCATGAAAACACACAGAAAGTTAATAAATGATTTTTCTTGATTTAGTTCTCTAACCATATGAAATCTTGGATTATCAGGAGCTAGCATACATCTTCTTGGAAAATCAATGATGTCTTCACAACCACCATTCCATGACATATTTTAGCCATTTTTCAATACAGAAAAGAAATATTTTTCTACTGTTTACATTGTCAAACTCAAAGCAAGTGATCAAGATCATGTTTAAATTTAGGAATATAATCTGAAACCGTCACATCTGATATGATTTTTCTTTCCTGTGTGTTCAGTTCCTCCTTATTTTTTATAAAATTCAATGCCGTTGACATAATTTCCTCATACCTTGTGCATTCATGGGATTTCTCATAATGGAATTTTAAATGCTGACTCTAGAATCTAAGGTGCAGTTAATGCTGAAGCCCTCTGTCATTAGTGTGGTTTGACATTATTAAAACGTATGATAAACAAGAGTATGTATAAACTCTTTTTAAAAAGTACAATAACTGGTCTATATATGTATATGAGTTAGGGTTTCTATTGTGATGAAACATCATGACTAAATGCAAGTTGGGGAGAAAGAGCTTTATTTGGCTTACATTTTCTTTTCTTTTTTTCAATTTTTTATTAGATATTTTCTTAATTTACATTTCAAATGCTATCCTGAAAGTTCCCTCCCCCCTCCCACCGCCCTGTTTCTCTGCCCACCCACTCCCACTTCTTGGCCCTGGCATTCCCCTGTATTGGGGCATATAAAGTTTGCAATACCAAGGGGCCTCTCCTCCCAATGATGCCGACTAGGCCATCTTCTGCTACATATGGAGCTAGAGACATATGTTCTGGGGATTCTAGTTAGTTCATATTGTTGTTCCTCTTCTGGGGTTGCAGACCCCTTCAGCTCCTGGGGTTCTATCTCTAGCTTCTCCAATGTGGCCCTGTGCTCCATCAGTTTCACATGATGGTCCATCACAAAAGGAAGTTAGGACAGTAACTCAAGCAGGGCAGAACCCGGGAGGCAGAAGCTAATGCAGAGGGGTGCTGCTTACTGGCTTCCTTCTCCTCTGAGGCTTGCACAGTCTGCTTTCTTATAGTTCCCAGAACCATCAGTCTATAAGTGGCCCTATTCATAGTGGAATGGAATCTCTTTTATCAGTCACTAATTAAGGAAATTATTTAGAATTGGATCTTATGGAGGCATTTTCTCAATTGAGTGCCCCTCTTTTAAATTATCTCTAGCTTGTGTCAAGTTAACATAAAACTAGCCATCACATATATATGCTAATTTAGTTAAATTGTTACATATTGACAATGATGAAAAAGTTATGAAAGAATTAAAATCTATGCACCTGGTATGTGGAGAGATGGGCTGTGCACAGATAGCCTGGTTCCTGGTCCTGTTCGTGGAGCATAGGTCTGGAACCTCGGAGCCCTGGTGGGCAGAGATTTCCCCCTGCTTGGGACAGCAGGAGTTTGGCCTCTCCTCCTGGGCACATGGCTCCTGTCCTGTAGCTACAGCCTCCCACAGCAGGCCCCACCGCCCTGCAGAGTATCAATCAGCTTGTAGCTGCACCAAGCCCTCCCACTTACAAATAAGGTTTCCCCAAACTCTCAGTCCAAGCCAATGAGAAGTACCTGCTGTCAAACTGTGAATCATCCCCCAAATTGTATAAGAGTCTGATCCAAGGGATAAAGGTGTGCAAGAACTAATCCCTTCAGAGCCTTTGCTTTAACACTTGGGAAGAGATTGGCTCTCCTGAAGCTCCTACTGAGGCCCTGCTGCACTCCTCACTGGCTAGTAGGTTTCTTGTGGGCCCAGCCCTACCCAGTTCAGTGCATGGTGGCATAGAATTATAGCACAGCATAGACAAAGGTGGAGCCAACTGGCACAGAGGAAACAGGGAAGTGACTTCCCCTCCCTGCCTCTGCCTGCATTTGCTTCCCTTTCCTGAACCCTCACACCAGGCCTGGACAGAGATCTTCCTGGAAAACCTCTGGTACCCAGGCCCACACTGGTATGGTTAAAATAAAGTTTTCTCTCCAGATAAATTGCATATACTTTATAATTCTACAAGTAAGAGACACAATTAATTAAAATATTGGACATAAAATTAATTTTTCTGTTCTTCACAAAAAATACTGCAGTATAGCCAACTCTTGCTCAATGATACTTTAAAAAGTGAGAAGTTTTCCAAATCTTGGTTTATCAGTTTACAATTGCAACTGATATTTTCATCTTTATTATATTATTTAAAAATTTATTTTTTAGTAGTTTCAGATATGAACCTGTATTTACTTATATCATATTTATCCCAACTCTCTTTTAACACCTTTATAGCAATTATTCCAAACATGTCATCCTTCCAATTTCAATTTTTTCTGCTTCCCATTCCTATTGTGTCTCGTTGGTGGCCCTCATATGTACATGGGTATAGAGCTATCTGCTGGGTCATAAGAATTCTCTACTAGTAGACAAACCACTGGAGAAAATTAATGCTCCTTCCCTCATCATTCCTTACCTAAAGTTCCTCAGATAGGAGTGTGGCTTGAGGAGCACTTCCTCTGTATGTGCTGGAATGCTGACTGGCTTGACATGGGCAGGTTATATGAAGGCAACTGTAGTTACTATGAATTTATTAGTATAATAACTCTGTTATGCCCCGAATACACGACTTTGCAGAAATCCTCCAAGCCCTCTCTCACAGTATTTTCACCCCTTCTACTGTGATGTTTCCTGAGCCTTTATAGAAAGGAGTATAAATAGATGTTAAAGTTAAGGTTGAATACTTAATATTTGGGAATTCTCCACTTTTTTCCATTAATAAATCTTTTTATTTACCAGTATATCTTTATCTTCATGTTTAGGTAGTGTTAAAGAGACTATCTAGATTGATGAATATAGATGTTATTTATAAAATACAAATGAATATTTTAAATAAGAGATTATTCTTTGTGATAGTTGGTTCTAGTAGTTATGTGATAATGCTAATTATTTTGATATACGTGGTTTTGATCATAAACTAGTATCTGTCAAGTTGCAAACAATATTACAATCTAATGAACTAAACTAAAAATCAAACTCAATTTACATTGAGATTTGAACATTGACATTGATAAATCACATGATCAGGAATAAGAAGTTATAGTCACAATTCTCACAAACTGTTCAAACTAGCAAGTAAAACTAAACAAGAATAAAAGTTATCACCATTTTTCATAGTAAAGTATAACACTTTTGTCTTTAATGTCTTTTGTCGGAACTCTCTGAACTCCGGTCCCTCACTCCTCCAAACTACCCCACTCCCACCCCTACTCCTTGTAGGAAACCCATACCCCTTCCTCCTTATTCTACTCCTTGTCAGTCTCTCGTATAGTCCTCACTCTACTTGACTGAATGATTGGACTATAAAAAAAGTTAAAGAATTAAAAAACAACAACAACAACAAAGCAAAACAAAACTAAAATTGAAATAAAAATTTAAGTCAATGCTCTAGGTCATTAACATATTCCAATAAGTTTCATCTTCCTTAATTTATTATCAGAGTGTGGAAAAAAAACTTGACTTGCCTTTTAATAAATCAACTGATTAATGAATATAATTTATCTGAGTAAAGGTAATTTATTTAGTGCATAAAAATCGACAAATGTAAGGAGGCCACAAATTGTACCATAACTATTAGAACTATTATAACTGAATGCCACACTTATGAATGGAACCTGGGAAAAATATCCGTACTTTCCTCTGAAAAAATGAGGGAGTTCACTGTTGGTAATGCTAATAATCAGAATTCATAAGGCACTACAAGCTACTGGATTGCATAATCACACTTCTCTCACACTAAGATCCATTTAGTCTTCACTTACTCAAATGATCCTAATGAGTTCAGTGCTGATTGAGTATTTTGACCCTTATATGACACCTTTTTTTCCCCCCCAGGTCAAATTTTACTTGTTCTCTTCCCCATTAAGATTCTGTTTGAAATTGATTCAGATTCAGCAGTGAAGGTGAAGAAAACTGGGCATCCATTCAGATGATTAATTAAAAAGAAAAAAAAAAGATGATTTAGTCTGAAAAATTTTGAAACACAGATACTCAACAGTGGTTGTGGATGAGATGTGATTCTCACAAACATCTTTTGTTTTCCCTGGGGGCAATGAAATTACTATCATAATTAGACGCCACCCACTAAGCAGATTTTATCACAGAATTAGAATTCTCAACATACTGTTGACACTCACTTATGAGTTCCTCACTTAATTCAACAACACATGTAAACTATAAAATTGATTTAATCACATTCTTCACACCTATATGAACAAATAGGATAGAAGAATGTGGATCGAAAACTGGGTTGATTAAGCAACCATTTTTATTATTTTGCTGCACCTTAAAAATTAGTAACATAAGTAAAAATAAGTAACATGAACTGAACAGGTTATATTTATAAATATATATATATATACATATATATGCAAAAATACAGTTAGTGAAAAAATAGAACATTAAAAGGATAACTAAGATAAGTATATAGGAAGGTTTGGTGAGGGGAAATGGAACATGAAAGGTTTTAATATTTTAATCTCAAAAAAATGTTTAAAATGGTAACAGAAGTTAATATGTCTATTATCATCCTTGTTTAGGTTGTGTTTAGACAGACATGTTGATGAGATTCACAAATGTAACTCTGACATTTCTAGGAGACACAATCTCACAGGAAACTCCTAGTTCCTCTATCTCTTACAACTTTCTGTCTTCCTTTCTGAAACAGAAACATATGTTTTTTTTTTTTTCCATATATCATTTGAGAGTGTTTTACACTTATCAATTTTCTATAGAATGTTTAATATCTGACAGCTAAATCATTTAGGAAGCCTGTCTACACAGCCTATGCTTGCTGGTTCTGTTGTTCATTTATAAAGGACCAAGCCCCCCTCAGTCAGTCAACAAGTTCTCGAGGGAGGGAGGAAAAAAAAAAGAAAAGACAATTAGACAATACTATAGTGTGACTCTAACAAGTGCTGAGGTGGGTTTAACTTTCCCCAGTCTGCTTTTATATCATTCTAGGTACATGCAAAGGATATGGCCAGTTCTAAGGCATAAACAAAGTAGTCAAGGAGCAAACAAGGCAGCAATGAATGTCCAATCTTATTTAGGGACTTGTGGAGATGATCAAGATCTTGAGGCTACTTTCTTGTCCTAGCCCAATGTCAATTTCTTAGCTTGAAGTGGCACCAAGAGCTCTCCACATATGACTTAAAAACTGAGAAATTGAAATAGAGTTAAGAGAGGCAGGAGAAGTGGTTCAAGGGTTGAGAGCACTGCTTCCTCTTCCTCTGTATACACATTCAGTTACCAGCACTCGTACTAGGTCACAGCTGCCTGGGATCACATCTTAAGTTCCTCACTTTGAGCTTCTAAGGGCCTTATTACTCAACACATATTATACATACACATACATACACACCCAAAAATACACAAACACACATGAATAAAAATTATAAAATTTTTTTTAAATATATTTAATAAACAAGTGGCACTAATGGTTTCCCCAAATTGCTTAATTTGAAGTTTTGTGTCCAACCATGTAATCTTTAAAACAAGAATATATATCCTTGTAGAGAAGATAAAAGTTAACTGTCATTAAATGTGTAAAGAATCTCCCTCTAAATAAAAATATATTTTGCTATGATGTTAAAGGAATATTTAGATAAATTCGTTTACCTATCACAAAGAATGATTATGTAGCTATGAAATCTAAAAAAAAAAAAAAAGAAAAATTAAGTATTTCCAATGTGTTGCTTATGAATATTTTAAACTGATCTCAGTCATTGTCTTAGGAGTAAGAAAAAGTAAATATCTCCAATGTCTTTTTTTTCAAATATTGTAAACTTATCTCAATCACTGTCTTAGTAAGGGTTTACTACTGTGAACAGATACTATGACCATGTTTTGACTTATAAAGGACAACATTTAATTGGGGTTGGCTTACATGTTCAGAGGTTCAGTCCATTATCATCAAGGTGGTAGCTTGGTAGAATCTAGTCAGGCATGGTGCAGGAAGATCTGAGAGTTCTACATCTTTATCTGAAGGCTGCTAAAGAAATACTGGCTTCCAGGTAGCTAGAA
This sequence comes from Mus minutoides, assembly GCA_902729485.2. NCBI lineage: Eukaryota > Metazoa > Chordata > Mammalia > Rodentia > Muridae > Mus > Mus minutoides. Next base: position 3,965,934 of record LR749526.1, read on the forward strand.
TGAAGGTCTGAAAACTCACACTTACAGTGACACACCTACTTAAACAAGGTCACACCTCCTAATAGTGCCAATCCCTGGGCCAAGCATATACAAACCATAACAAATATTTTAATATTTTAATATTAATGAACAAATACAGTTCAGCAGTCTCTCCATAAATTATTTAATATAAGTCATTTTTTTGTATCACTGTCTAATTTAGGTCTGATAATTCTTGGTGGTTACATATATTCAGAGTTTTTCAAATTTAAGTAATTAAAAAGACATGTATATGTTTATGGTGTCTGTGTCTGTGTTTGTGTGTTTCTGTGTGTCTACATGCATATGTGCATGCATGCATATGCATGTGTGCTCAAGATGTCTGTGTGTGTTAGTTCAGGAGTATATTTTGTTTGTGTGGGTGTTATAGGATAACACTGAATATCATTCCTCCTATTTTACTTTACTTAAAGCAATTCATTTGCTACCACATAACCCATGGTAGCTGGCTCATGAGCATGTAGAGATTCTCCTCTCAGTACCTCCCTAGTTGCTATGAATCTACTAGGGTCACAAATATGTTCTGTGAAATCTGACTTTATGTTGGTTCTAGGATCTGAACTCCATTGATTCTGCTTGCAAATAAAGCATCTTGCTTCCTGAGCCATTCTGCCAGTCAATGTTTCTTTCTCTTTCAATATTTTAACTTGTGAAAGTATACAGACATATCCAGTGATTTTTTCATCAATGAGTATGTCATAAAATTTTCCTTTACTTCTAAAAAAATGACATTTCAAAACAATAACTTTTTTTCTTTTCAGTCAGAAATAGAGAAAATGCCTAACGAATAATCATGTGCTTGATAAGGATAATGGAAATATTAATACAAGTATGAGAAGCTCATTTGTGTCATCTATATCTTAAAATAATAGCTTCTATAATTTAACACAGAAGAGATGTGAAACTTTCAGGGCTATTCTTTTTTTTTTTTTTTTCAACTTTTATTAGATAATTTCTTCATTTACATTTCAAGTGTTATCCAGAAAGTTCCCTATACCCTCCCCCCTCCCGGCTCTGCTCCCCTACCCACCCACTCCCACATCTTGGCCCTGGTGTTCCCCTGTACTGGGGCATATGAAGTCTGCATGACCAAGGGGCCTGTCTTTCCACTGATGGCCAACTAGGCCATCCTCTTCTATATATGCAGCTAGAGACATGATCTCAGGAGGTACTAGTTAGTTCATGGTTATTCTTCCACCTAGAGGGTTGAAGACCCCTTCAGCTCCTTGGGTACTTTCTCTAGCTCCTTCTTCCTTGGGAACCCTGTGTTCAGTCTAATAGCTGACTGTGAGCTTCCACCTCCATGTTTGCCAGGCATTGGTATATTCCCCCCCCCCCAGACAGCTATATCCGGGCCCTTCAGCACCATCTAGCTGGCATATGCTATAGTGTCTATGTTTGGTGGCTGATTGTGGGATGGATCCCTGGCATCCACAGTCGTTGGGTCCATCCTTTGGATTCAGCTTCACACATGATCTCTTTAACTCTTTCAATGTGTGCTTTGTTCTTAATTCTAGGAAGGGGTGACATGTCCACATTTTGATCTTCCTTCTTCTTGAGTTTCGTATGTTTAGTAAATTGTATATTGGGTAGTCTAGGTTTCTGGGCTAATATCCACATATCAGTAAGTACATGTTATGTGAGTTCTTTTGTGATTGGGTTACTTTACTCAGGATGATGGCCTCCAGATCCATCCATTTGCCTAGGAATTTCATTTATTTATTGTTTTTAATAGCTGAGTAGTACTCCATTGTGTAAATATACCAAAATTTTTGTATCCATTCCTCTGTTGAGGGACATCTGGGTTCTTTCCAGTTTCTGGCTATTATGAATAAGGCTGCTATGAACATAGTGGAACATGTGTCCTTGTTACCAGATGGAATATCTTCTGGATATATGCCCAGTAGAGGTATTGNTGTTCTTATTTTCAATAGTGGTAAAAAGTATCATTTCATATTGTGAAAACAGAAATTACAGAAAACAGCCTTGAGAGACTTGAGGCCAGGGAGTGAGGAGGTTTGATGGGGTGAGGGTGGGGATGAGGAACATCCTTTGGGTATGGGGAAGGAGGAATAAGATGAGGAACAGTCAGAGAGCATATCAGGAGTGAGATGAAGACTGAATGATTGGACTATAAAAAAAAAGTTAAAGAATTAAAACAACAACAACAACAACAAAGCAAAACAAAACTAAAATTGAAATAAAAATTTAAGTCAATGCTCTAGGTCATTAACATATTCCAATAAGTTTCATCTTCCTTAATTTATTATCAGAGTGTGGAAAAAAAACTTGACTTGCCTTTTAATAAATCAACTGATTAATGAATATAATTTATCTGAGTAAAGGTAATTTATTTAGTGCATAAAAATAGACAAATGTAAGGAGGCCACAAATTGTACCATAACTATTAGAACTATTATAACTGAATGCCACACTTATGAATGGAACCTGGGAAAAATATCCGTACTTTCCTCTGAAAAAATGAGGGAGTTCACTGTTGGTAATTCTAATAATCAGAATTCATAAGGCACTGCAAGCTACTGGATTGCATAATCACACTTCTCTCACACTAAGATCCATTTAGTCTTCACTTACTCAAATGATCCTAATGAGTTCAGTGCTGATTGAGTATTTTCACCCTTATATGACACCTTTTTTTTCCCCCAGGTCAAATTTTACTTGTTCTCTTCCCCATTAAGCTTCTGTTTGAAAGTAATTCGGAATCAGCAGTGAAGGGGAAGAAAACTCGGCATCCATTCAGATGATTAATTAAAAAGAAAAAAAAAAAGATGATTTAGTCTGAAATTTTTTGAAACACAGATACTCAACAGTGATTGTGGATGAGATATGATTCTCACAAACATCTTTTGTTTTCCCTGGGGGCAATGAAATTACTATCATAATTAGACGCCACCCACTAAGCAGATTTTAAAACAGAATTAGAATTCTCAACATACTGTTGACACTCACTTGTGAGTTCCTCACTTAAGTCAACAACACATGTAAACTATAAAATTGATTTAATCACATTCTTCACACCTATATGAACAAATAGGATAAACATTTTCTTAAGAAGAACGTGGATCGAAAACTGGGTTGATTAAGCAACCATTTTTATTATTTTGCTGCACCTTAAAAAATAGTAACATAAGTAAAAATAAGTAACATGAACTGAACAGGTTATATTTATAAATATATATATATATACATATATATGCAAAAATACAGTTAGTGAAAAAATAGAACATTAAAAGGATAACTAAGATAAGTATATAGGAAGGTTTGGTGAGGGGAAATGGAACATGAAAGGTTTTAATATTTTAATCTCAAAAAAAAATGTTTAAAATGGTAACAGAAGTTAATATGTCTATTATCATCCTTGTTTAGGTTGTGTTTAGACAGACATGTTGATGAGATTCACAAATGTAACTCTGACATTTCTAGGAGACACAATCTCACAGGAAACTCCTAGTTCCTCTATCTCTTACAACTTTCTGTCTTCCTTTCTGAAACAGAAACATATGTTTTTTTTTTTTCCATATATCATTTGAGAGTGTTTTACACTTATCAATTTTCTATAGAATGTTTAATATCTGACAGCTAAATCATTTAGGAAGCCTGTCTACACAGCCTATGCTTGCTGGTTCTGTTGTTCATTTATAAAGGACCAAGCCCCCCTCAGTCAGTCAACAAATTCTCGAGGGAGGGAGGAAAAAAAAAAGAAAAGACAATTAGACAATACTATAGTGTGACTCTAACAAGTGCTGAGGTGGGTTTAACTTTCCCCAGTCTGCTTTTATATCATTCTAGGTACATGCAAAGGATATGGCCAGTTCTAAGGCATAAACAAAGTAGTCAAGGAGCAAACAAGGCAGCAATGAATGTCCAATCTTATTTAGGGACTTGTTGAGATGATCAAGATCTTGAAGCTACTTTCTTGTCCTAGCCCAATGTCAATTTCTTAGCTTAAAGTGGCACCAAGAGCTCTCCACATATAACTTAAAAACTGAGAAATTGAAATAGAGTTAAGAGAGGCAGGAGAAGTGGTTCAAGGGTTCAGAGCACTGCTTCCTCTTCCTCTGTATACACATTCAGTTACCAGCACTCGTACTAGGTCACAGCTGCCTGGGATCACATCTTAAGTTCCTCACTTTGGGCTTTTAAGGGCCTTATTACTCAACTCATACTATACATACATGCACATACACAGCCCAAAATACACAAACACACATGAATAAAAATTTAAAAGAAATTTTTTTAAAAATATATTTAATAAACAAGTGGCACTAATGGTTTCCCCAAATTGCTTAATTTGAAGTTTTGTGTCCAACCATGTAATCTTCAAAACAAGAATATATATCCTTGTAGAGAAGATAAAAGTTAACTGTCATTAAATGTGTCAAGAATCTCCCTCTAAATAAAAATATATTTTGCTACGATATTAAAGAAGATTTAGATAAATTCGTTTACCTATCACAAAGAATGATTATGTAGCTATGAAATCTAAAAAAAAAAAAAAGAAAAATTAAGTATTTCCAATGTGTTGCTTATGAATATTTTAAACTGATCTCAGTCATTGTCTTAGGAGTAAGAAAAAGTAAATATCTCCAATGTCTTTTTTTCAAATATTGTAAACTTATCTCAATCACTGTCTTAGTAAGGTTTTACTACTGTGAACAGATACTATGACCATGTTATGACTTATAAAGGACAACATTTAATTGGGGTTGGCTTACATGTTCAGAGGTTCAGTCCATTATCATCAAGGTGGTAGCATGGTAGAATCTATTCAGGCATGGTGCAGGAAGATCTAAGAGTTCTACATTTTTATCTGAAGGCTGCTAAAGAAATACTGGCTTCCAGGTAGCTAGAATGAAGGTCTTAAAGCTCACACTCACTGTGACACACCTACTTAAACAAGGTCACACCTCCTAATAGTGCCAATCCCTGGGCCAAGCATATACAAACCATAACAAACATTTTAATATTTTAATATTAATGAACAAATACAGTTCAGCAGTCTCTCCATAAATTATTTAATATAAGTCATTTTCTTGTATCACTGTCTAATTTAGGTCTGATAATTCTTGGTGGTTACATATATTCAGAATTTTTCAAATTTAAGTAATTAAAAAGACATGTATATGTTTTTGGTGTCTGTGTCTGTGTTTGTGTGTTTCTGTGTGTCTACATGCATATGTGCATGCATGCATATGCATGTGTGCTCAAGAATGTCTGTGTGTGTTAGTTCAGGAGTATATTTTGTTTGTGTGGGTGTTATAGGATAACACTGAATATCATTCCTTCTATTTTACTTTACTTAAAGCAATTCATTTGCTACCACATAACCCATGGTAACTGGCTCATGAGCATGTAGAGATTCTCCTCTCAGTACCTCCCTAGTTGCTATGAATCTACTAGGGTCACAAATATGTTCTGTGAAATCTGACTTTATGTTGGTTCTAGGATCTGAACTCCATTGATTCTGCTTGCAAATAAAGCATCTTGCTTCCCGAGCCATTCTGCCAGTCAATGTTTCTTTCTCTTTCAATATTTTAACTTGTGAAAGTATACAGACATATCCAGTGATTTTTTCATCAATGAGTATGTCATAAAATTTTCCTTTACTTCTAAAAAAATGAAATTTCAAAACAATAACTTTTTTTTCTTTTCAGTCAGAAATAGAGAAAATGCCTAACGAATAATCATGTGCTTGAAAAGGATAATGGAAATATTAATACAAGTATGAGAAGCTCATTTGTGTCATCTATATCTTAAAATAATAGCTTCTATAATTTAACAAAGAAGAGATGTGAAACTTTCAGGGCTATTCTTTTTTTTTTTTCAACTTTTATTAGATAATTTCTTCATTTACATTTCAAGTGTTATCCAGAAAGTTCCCTATACCCTCCCCCCTCCCGGCCCTGCTCCCCTACCCACTCACTCCCACATCTTGGCCCTGGTGTTCCCCTGTACTGGGGCATATGAAGTCTGCATGACCAAGGGGCCTGTCTTTCCACTGATGGCCAACTAGGCCATCCTCTTCTATATATGCAGCTGGAGACATGATCTCAGGGGGTACTAGTTAGTTCATGGTTATTCTTCCACCTAGAGGGTTGAAGACCCCTTCAGCTCCTTGGGTACTTTCTCTAGCTCCTTCTTCCTTGGGAACCCTGTGTTCCATCTAATAGCTGACTGTGAGCTTCCACCTCCATGTTTGCCAGGCATTGGTATATCCCCCCCCCCCCACTAGACAGCTATATCCGGGCCCTTCAGCACCATCTTGCTGTCATATGCTATAGTGTCTATGTTTGGTGGCTGATTGTGGGATGGATCCCTGGCATCCGCAGTCCTTGGGTCCATCCTTTGGATTCAGCTTCACACATGATCTCTTTAACTCTTTCAATGTGTGCTTTGTTCTTAATTCTAGGAAGGGGTGACATGTCCACATTTTGATCTTCCTTCTTCTTGAGTTTCATGTGTTTAGTAAATTGTATATTGGGTAGTCTAGGTTTCTGGGCTAATATCCACATATCAGTAAGTACATGTTATGTGAGTTCTTTTGTGATTGGGTTACTTCACTCAGGATGATGGCCTCCAGATCCATCCATTTGCCTAGGAATTTCATTTATTTATTGTTTTTAATAGCTGAGTAGTACTCCATTGTGTAAATATACCAAATTTTTTGTATCCATTCCTCTGTTGAGGGACATCTGGGTTCTTTCCAGTTTCTGGCCATTATGAATAAGGCTGCTATGAACATAGTGGAACATGTGCCCTTGTTACCAGATGGAATATCTTCTGGATATATGCCCAGTAGAGATATTGCAGGATCTTCTGGTAGTACTATGTCCAATTTTCTGAGGAACCGCCAGACTGATTTCCAGAGTGGTTGAACCAGCTTGCATTCCCACCAACAATGGAGGAGTGTTCCCCTTTCTCCACATCCACGCCAGCATCTGTTGTCACCTGAATTTTTTATCTTAGCCATTCTTACTGGTGTGAGGTGGAATCTCAGGGTTGTTTTGATCTGCATTTCCCTGATGATTAAGGATGTTGAACATTTTTTCAAGTGCTTCTCAGCCATTTGGTATTCCTCAGTTGAGAATTCTTTATTTTTCTCTCAAACTTACCAATTCTATAGATATCAGATCTTCTCACTCTTGTTTTGCCATTGTCCAGGTATAAGATATAATTTAGTTCAGTATCTCCTTTGTTTTGTAAATATAAATATATTTCACAAAACTCTTAGAAACAAGAAAAACAATTAAAGGCTGGTAATGAATTAGACTGTCATTTCCAATTCCCCCCAAACTACTTCGTAATCTTTTTAAATACAAAAAATACATTTGAGCATTCAGAACTGAACTAAATACATACTTACAAAGGTTCCAGTAATTCTTGAATCTCTGACTTCTTTTTGTCCCATTTGGGGAATTATTTTAGGGATTCACTTATTAAATCAGAATTTCTGGTGTGATTAATAAACAACAAAGGGCCCCCAAAGAAGGAGCTAGAGAAAATACCCAAGGAGCTAAAGGGGTCAGCAACCCTATAGGAGGACCAAAAATATGAACTAACCAGTACTCCCCAGAACTGTGTCTCTAGTTGCATATGTAGCAGACGATGGCCTAGTAGGCCATCAATGGGAGGAGAGGCCCTTGGTCTTGTGAAGATCTTATGACCCAGTACAGAGGAATGCCAGGGCCAGGAAGGAGGAGTGGGTGGGTTGGGGAGCATGGGGGGGAGTGTATAGGGTGCTTTCAGGATAGCATTTGAAATGTAAATGAAGAAAATGTCTAATAAAAAAAAAACATCTGGAGTTGTGGCCCATTAAACCATACTTCAATAATTTGATATTATTTAATTGTGCTTTTCCAAATATCTGTGCCACTACATTTAGTGATACATTGCTGTCTCTGATCCAAAAAATGGAACACAAGTGAGGAATGCTTAAAGAATGTGTAATATAGCTAATGATGGAAAGACATTCAGCCAAGAAAAATTACAATCTATTTTGAAAGAACATTAATGAAAATAGAGAACATAATATTCATAGAAATAAGTCAAATACAGAAAGGCAAATAGCAAATAATCTCATCAACTTATATAATTTATAGAAGATGCTTTCATAAATGTTAAAAAAATAGGAGTATTTAGCAGAGGTTGGGAACGTCTGATGTTTGATTTAACTACTTTATGTGTGTGTATATATACAGAATTATATCATAGTTATACCATTTATGCTTCATTTAAAATTACCTTTAAATTCCTTAAAATGATAAATAATAAAATTAAAACATATTAATACCGAGATTACAACATAGAAAAACACTGGAGGTAAAATTATTTCACAAATATGCATAAGTTTTTCCTTGCTGGATTCCAGTCGTATCTCATTTCACTGAAATCTTTATGAGGGAAGAAAGTCAAAGTGTCTCATAAAGCTGCTAGTTGCATTTTCAAGACAATTTGAAGTCACTGACATTCCTTTAGCAGTGAGTATTTGCTTCCCTAATGGCATGTTTATGCCCTGCGGTTCTGCTTCTGTGCCTCTGCATACACAATAATACTTTGTGTTCCAACTCTAAGACACAGTGGAACACTTTAAAAGACATTTTAAATGGTAATCAAACTTGACATGTGTAGTTCTGATAATGTGCATGATTCAATTGAAGTAATTACAGTATGAATAGCTAAAACCAAGGTCATGCCTGCCAGGTAATGACAGCTCTGTCAGAACTCTAACAGCCTCCAAGCACTGTAAGCATCAACAACAGTCAAATGCATTCTACTATTAAACATTATAAAACATGCAACATATGATTCCTAGTACCACAGAAATACTGGCTTACAATCAGTGAAGTAATATGTATGAATTGCAAGTACATATTTAGTAATAACTTGTAACCTTCACTCTCTTTGTTTTTATTATTACTCTTAAAAAGTAATTTACTAGATATCATATGCTCACTCAGGATGAATTTTTTCTACTTCTATTCACTTACCTACAAATTTCATGACATCATTTTTTTTTATTTTTTTCAACTTTTATTAGATATTTTCTTCATTTACATTTCAAGTGTTATCCAGAAAGTTCCCTATATCCTCCCCCCTCCCGGCCCTGCTCCCCTACCCACCCGCTCCCACCCCTTGGCCCCGGCGTTCCCCTATCATTTTTAATAGCTGAATAATATTCTATTGTACAAATGTACTACACTTTTTAAAACCATTCTTCACTTGAGGGATATCCAGTTTCTAGCTATTTCTAATAAAATTGCTATGAGCAGAGTTTAGCAAGTATCCTTGTGGTATGCTAGAGAGCATCTTTTGGGTGGTATATAGCTGGGTCTTGAGGTAAAACTATTCCAATTTTCTGAGAAAGAGCCAAATTAATTTCCAGACTGGTTGTACAGGTTTGCAGCTCCTCCAGTAGTGGAAGAGTGTTCTCCTTGCTCCACATCCTCACTAGCATAATCCGTCTCTTGAGTTTTTGATCTTAGTCATTTTGACAGGAGAAAGATAGAATTTTGTCATTCTGATTTGCATTTCCATGATGAGTATGGATGCTTAACATTTCCCTCAGTGCTTTTCAGCTTTAGAGATTCCTCTCTTGAAAATTCTTTGTTTTGATTTGTACCCCTATTTTTATTAATTACTTTATTTATTCACTTTACATTTAGGGTGGATAACTCCTCATTTCTTCTCAGTCCTGCCATTAGAAATTCCTCACCACTCTGTCCCATTACCTTCTCCCCATTCCCCTTAGAGAATGGAAACTCCCCTTTGGTACAAGGGAACATCCAGTCCTAGCTGGTCTATATTTAGCCTTTTCAACTGATGCCAAAATAAAGCAGTCCATTTAGGGGAAGTTGATTCAATAGCAGGTAACAATTGGATTAGTACTGGCTCTGAGAAGTACTCTGTTGACTGTACCCCATTTTAAAACTGGATTATTTGATTTGTTGATGTCTAATTTCTAAGTGAGGTAACCCAGATCCACAAAGACAAATTTATATATATATATATATATATATATATATATATATATATATATATATCCAACACAGCAACACTGTACAAATATTCAGTGCCTTCACATCATCAGTCTTCCTGAGGCTAAGGACTGTCCAGCATTAAAGCACCTATTAATAATGTAGCAGAAGATGGCCTAGTCGGCCATCATTGGGAATAAAGGCCCCTTGGTATTGCAAACTTTATATGCCCCAAGACAGGGTAACGCCAGGGCCAAGAAGAGGGAGTGGGTGCGTAGGGTAGCAGGGCAGGGGAAGGGTAGAGGGAACTTTCGGGATAGCATTTGAAATGTAAATTAAGAAAATATCTAATAAAAAAAATTGGAAAAAATAATGTTCATATTCTTTTGTAAAATTCCTGTAAATACATTTTACATATTTATTTTGAATGATTTATGTGCTGATAATTTATTTAATGAGAGCTTTACATCTTGTTGATAAATAGAAATTTTATAGTTTTACAATAAAGTAAAACTTTCAAGTACTATTCTTCTAATTCAGACATTCTTATTTCAAACAAATTTTGTAGTGATATCTAAGGTCCATAATATTTTATGACTGTAAATAGATATAACAGTTAGAAGTCATTTCATACAATATCTTACTCAAGGCCATATTATCCCACTACAGTAAGAGAAATCATGAGCAAATAATTTGGCATCACTACTCAATACTAGATCATAGTATAATATTTGACCTCTATTTCCTATATATTTGATATTTTGAATTAAGGAACATTTATCAATCTTCTTTGATTGATTACCTTTTTTTTGACTGAAACACACAAACCCTGAATTTAGAAAGCCCATTCATTCTTCATTGCTCTGTCTATCTATGATTAAATTTCTCTATATATGTATAGTCACAAAGCCCTTTGTGTGTTACTTACTGGAGATAGAGTAATATCATGCTAGACCATGTAGGTGAAAAATAGCTGGATTTTTTCCTCTTTATAACAGAAGAAGAATTCTATATAAACTAGAAATTGATAATTTTCAAAAAGTTTAAAACCATGAAACATCTTGTTCCATCCTATGTGTATTATAAAGATATTTATATTAAGATATTAAGTGATTTGTAATATTGAAAATAATTTACATACTTATCAAAATGAGTAAACTGCATATGGGGAGATAAGAAATAAACTCTTTGATTAATGCAATAACATGAAAAATAACAGCTCAAAAGAGGGTTTACATATAATTTTGCTTATCTTTTTAACAATTGAACATAATGATCGAAGAATGAAATCAAACATTCAGTGATATCAAATAAAAGACATGAGGAAACATTTGAAATTTGTTTTATTTAACATCTTGATGTTGAACTCATTGTTACATAAAAATTGATAAGTGTATGACATTAAAGATTTCACATTTTAAAACTCATATATGAAGAATAAATTCAGAAGTGGAGAAATATATCTTTAAATTGATTTTCTTTAGAAATTCCTTTATATTTATTGTTCTCAACTCTGAGTTTTATAATAACCTTTTTATTCAGATAAATAATGAACTTTGCACATATTCATTTCTCTTGCCCTTTCTATACCCATGCTTGTATCTCACTAATCCTCTTTCTCATTCTACACTGATCAGTTTTGCATTTCACACAATGTTGTTATATAGACATTTCCTCTGTATGTAAATATTCTATCCTATAGTGAGGAGACAGGCTAATAGCACTTAAGAGGATATATGAAAACTACAGGCTCAACATGTTCAGAATCTTTCACGATTCACTAGATGCCTTACACAAGAGTATAAAAGCATGCAATATTTGCTAGTGTCGATAGGTTACTCGGTTCAGTGCAATTCAGTTGTTTTGAGTTTTTAACCTATACTAGTGAAGGCTTTAGAAAGATGCAACTGCCTTTTTTTAACTTTGATATTTTATTTGTTTACATTTGTTTACATTTCAAATGTTATTCCCTTTCCCCCCTCTGCAAATCCACTATCCCTTTATCCTGCTGTATGATGGTGCTCTCCCACCCACCTACCCACACACCCAACTCACCATCCTAGCATTCATCTTTATTGGGGTATTAAGCTTTTACAGGACCAAGGGCCTCCCCTCCCACTGATACCAGATAAGACTCCTTCAGTACCCTCAGTCCTGGTTGGCTCTTGGGACTGGTACTCCTTTGCCAGTTGAGATGCACACCGGTAGGATTTGCTGAAGGAGGCAGAAGCAGGAGGCTAACAAGTCTGAGACCAGCCTGGGCTACAACTTCCTTTTAATCACTTGGGTTTCTATAATTAAAATTAAAACAACATCCATGATTCTGTAAGTGCAACATGTTCACTATTTCACTAAGCAATACTTGTGTTCTTTTCAATTGTTGTTGATGAGGTCACAACTATGTGAGGAATAGATGCTATTCACATTTCACGGGAAAAGTTACATTAAAGACACACATAGACATATATTTAATATAGTTTTTTTGAGCTTGGAATGATATTTTACACCTGTACTCCATCCAGTACTACAGAGTCTGAGACAGGAGGATTATGCATTTGCATCTAAGTTACGCTACATAGTGATTGCTGGCTTCCTGTGTTACCTGGTGAGATCCTGCCTCATTTGATTATATTTCAGTTTATTTCTTTTTAAAAATATGAGTAAACTATGTAGATGTATTCTATCTTTCTAACGTGTGAGCACAATAACTGTTTACATTAGGCATAGGTCACAGAGTATCTGACAAGCAAAATAAATAACAAAAAGTATTTGCAGTGAATTAACATTTAGTTGTTACATGAAAATTTAGCATGTTAGCTTAACTTTTAATTCTTTACTCAAACAAATTTGCATAACATTTCCTTTAAAACACCCTGAATATGTGAAACCACTTATTAATCACTGCAGTGAAATAGTGTAGCTGTAAAATGCAGCTTGGTTGCTTTGACACAACTGCAAAGTTTGCATGATTATGTAAATTGTAGTACTATGAATCTGCATTGTATACAGTTGTAATAAATATTTACCATGTGCACATATCACTTATTCACCTGTGAAATGTTCCTCGGTTTGTTCAGTTTTATGGTTAAGGTTTAGAAAAATTTTAGCTTACTATATGCCTATATCTATTACATATTGCTTCCCTTAATTTGTTCTCATTCTAAATGATGCTATGATTTGTAATGTAAAGTGTTTGAAGAAAAGGAGTAGAGACTTTTATCTGCATTATTTTTTTTTTGTACTTAAAAGCAATTTAGTAATTACAGCCTTATTTGTGTACATTTCTGCCATCTGGCAGAATGTAGGCTAAAATAATTAAGTTATCTAAGTTTTGCTCTAGTCATAATAGAGCCTTGCTCTATGGCCACATATTGGTAAATAGATTTTGCCCCTGAGTCTTATTTCTAAGAGCTTGGGGCTGGGAGGCAGAACAAGGGCTAACATCTATAACTGATACTCAATTACAGCAATTAGAACCCGAGTTTACACACTGAAAAGGCCTAGGTAAAAAGTAGGGAACAGTCATGCTAGCTGGAGAAGAGGTCTGGTTTCGAAAGAAAGAAAGAAAGAAAGAAAGAAAGAAAGAAAGAAAGAAAGAAAGAAAGAAAGAAAGAAAGAAAGAAAGAAAGAAAGAAAGAGAAAGAAAGAGAAGGAGAGAGAAAGAAGAAGAGAGAGATAAAGGGAAGGAGAAAGAAAGAAAGAGAGAGAAAAGACCAAAGTAAATGCTTTTCTGAACAGCACAACACAGATAAAGGGAAG
>LR750820.1:0-20445 GCA_902729485.2 Mus minutoides
TTCTCTCACTGAGGCCAGACCAGGCAGTCCTCTGCTGTCTTTGTGTTCAGAACCTCATTTCAGTTGTGTGTGTTGACTGGTTGGTGGCTATGAAATACAGATTCTTAGTCTCCTGATGTTCTTTATGGGCAGTGAAAAATGAACTGGGGAGAGATTCTGATTTTTTTTCCATGATGAGAGTTGGTTGTCTCTAACATTCTAACATCATTGATTTTTAGCTTTTTTACTTTCCTTTGGTTACATAATAATATAAATACAAAAGTTGATCGTTTTCAATGCTCAGAATACATATACAAATTTGACTTAACTCAGATCATAAAAATGGATTTCAGTGACTAGATCTAAAAAGGTATTATTCAAAGGTATTGTGAACTATGGAAGAAAGGGTTCTCATATTCTACATTTGGTAATTGAGAAATGTATACCCAAATAAATTTATTTGATACTGTCATGGAATAGTTCAATGAGCTAAAATTTGAGAAGAATGAAAAATTAATATTGTTAAAATTGAGGAAGGACAAAATAATAAATATGTCCACAAAACTAGAAATGCATAATCACACACATGGGAAAAACTGGAGTTCTAGGAAGGTAGTCACAAGGAACAGGCAGGAGCAGATGAATTTTCAAAAATAAATCTAGAACAGAAACAAAGAAAAGGTCAGTTAAGCGAAATAATAACTTTAAATTCATGTTATAATTATGTTATATTACATATAAATTACATATATATATATATATATATATATATATATATATATATATATATTAGTAGAAGTATATTAGTTTGAAACCTATGCATGGTTAGTTTAAACTAATGTTTCTTTTTTGTAGTCCTTAAGTAGTATTGTTTGTAATATTGTCTGCATGGTTTACAAACTTTTCTAGGTATTTTATGATGTTTTCGTAGATTCAATTTTTCAGGGCTATATTTAAAGGTCTACACCAAAATCCATGGTGAATTTTATCTGTATTGTAATATTTTAAAATTTAGGATATATGCAGGTTAATTAGGTCATGAGAGTTTTGCCACTTTAATAGGTTTTCCTTCTATGAATTAATGAATGGCTTGGTCACATTTGGACAATAAACTTCTGCTGGCTTGTGTCTTTGACATGTACCTCTCTTACCAAGAAGCTTGTCTTTCCTTGGAACCTGAATAGAACTATCACCACCTGGGGATCTGGGGTTGTCTAGCAAAATAAAAATGATTCTAGTGGCAGGATATCAAAACAGAATCCAAACAACAACAAAAACAACAAAAACAACAACAACAACACTAGAAACATCTCTGCTCATCTGTCTGGATTTCTCCCTGATCCTTGCTGTATCTTTCTTTTTCTCTCTGTTTCCCTCTGTATCTCTTTGTTTCTCTCTCTTTCTCTCTGTCTCCTCTCTCTCTCTCTCTCTCTCTCTCTCTCTCTCTCTCTCTCTCTCTCTCTCTTTCTCTCTGTAACAATCATTAATAAATTAGAGTTTATGTATTTGAAAAATACAAATCAGTGTTATGTGGGTGTGTTTGGAGGTTGAAAGGAAAACTGGGAGTGATTTATTTTATTATAAAAATATAGAAAATAGAAAGTTCATATATTTATTGTTTTTAATAGCTGAGTAGTACTCCATTGTGTAAATATACCAGATTTCTTGTATCCATTCCGCTGACTGCGGCTGCCAGGGATCCATCCCACAATCAGCCACCAAACATAGACACTATAGCATATGCCAGCAAGATAGTGCTGGAAGGGCCCGGATATAGCTGTCTCGTGGGAGACTATACCAATGCCTGGCAAACATGGAGGTGGAAGCTCACAGTCAGCTATTAGATGGAACACAGGGTTCCCAAGGAAGGAGCTAGAGAAAGTACCCAAGGAGCTGAAGGGGTCTTCAAACCTATAGGTGGAAGAATAACATTAACTAACTAGTACCCCCTGAGCTCATGTCTCTAGCTGCATATATAGAAGAGGATGGCCTAGTTGGCCATCATTGGGAAGAGAGGACCCTTGGTCATGCAGCCTTTATATGCCCCAGTACAGGGGAACTCCAGGGCCTAGACGTGGGATCAGGTGGGTAGGGGAGCAGAGCCGGGAGAGGGGAGGGTATAGGGAACTTTCTGGATAACAATTGAAATGTAATTGAAGAAAATATCAAATAAAAGTTGGAAAAATATAGAAAATAAATAGAAAATGAAACAAAATAATAGACCTGAATTCTCTATGTGTTTTAGTGCCTTGTACAGACATAGGAAATTATGGTCCTTTCACCATCTTTAAAGAGAGCATTTGTGTGGAACACCATGGAGTTTTTCAGCTCAAGAGACAACTGCTTTCCAGATGTTTTCCATCGGCTTTTCTATGAAGATAGAATTTAAAAGGAGATACTGGTATGTAGAGTAATCCTTCTTAAACATCAGTGAACCTACAACCTACCAGTATGGAAGCACACATGCCAACAGCACTTTATGAGTGAGGTCAAGAGCTGAAAGCTTCTATCAGCTTGATGAGCAGTCTTTTAATTCTCCCCTATTCTCACCCCAAGCCAGAATCAGCTTTCTAGAGCTGAGCAGTGAACTCAAATAATGTCTTTCCAACACTACAGGGCTCTTTCTTGTGGTTTTATTCCTATATTAGCCTTGAACACAGAAACTTTGGAGATGAAAGATTTTGTAATAATAAACATCAAGATTTTCTGATAAGCTCAGAAGGTATTTGCCAGTTCACCCATAAACAAGACATACAGAAGGACAAATTTAGTATAAGTCATCAGCATTTTTAGGTAGATATCTCCATGAGACCTGTCTCCAAATGAGGGGATGATTGTTTTAAGCTTGTTGAATGATTCTATGTTTTATTTATCAAGATTTTCACACTGGTAGGTTAGATTTTATTCCTCTACTTTGTTTCATGCTTAAACTGGTAATGGCTCTTGTTATTATTTCTTCAATTCCATCATTAGATAGCTCATCTTTGTTACCCTAAATGAACCAATGGTTCTACTCTATGATGATATAAATCCAGGGCAAGCAAAATAAAATGACTACAGAGTAAGGTCTTTACATCTATAATGTACTTCTATCACTAGAACACTGTAACAAAGTCATTAGTGGAGAATTCTGAAAGTTGCCTAGTGTCTTCCTATATAATATATTTCCTTTCCTTCTACATGCTGTTGGGAACTATATTTCCTAATGTGTATAAATCCATATCAACTGTCTTAAAAATATAAGGGATTTCAAAACATTCCAATTAAAAAACTATGGATCTTTGTATAATGAATAATGTATAATGTATAAAGGAAAAAAAAGGTTTAAATGGTATCCACATGAAGAGTAATCCTTCTTCCCGTAAGTCATGTATCTAGAATACCATTTTTCGGTTTGTCCCAAATTAATTTTGTATCATTCCTATGTTTTCTCAAAGAATTCAATTAAAGCTATAAAGTTGAATACATTTAATTATTTTTAAAAATATATATCTAAATGAAATAAGAAAAGAGGTAAGACGATATGAACTACAGATTTTTTTCAAGACATTTTTTTTCCTCTGTGTAGCCCTAACTGTCCTGGAACTCACTTTGTAGACCAGGCTGGCCTCGAACTCAGAAATCTGCCTGTGTCTGCCTCCCAAGTGCTGGGATTAAAGTCATGTGCCACCACTTCCCTGTGAAATACAGATTCTTAGTCGCTACAGACAAACTCCCAGACCCACCTCTCCAACACACACATACACACACACACACACACACACACACACACACACACACATACACACACGCACGCACAGAGAGAGAGAGAGAGAGAGAGAGAGAGAGAGAGAGAGAGAGAGAGAATAGACCATTG
Source organism: Mus minutoides (assembly GCA_902729485.2). NCBI lineage: Eukaryota > Metazoa > Chordata > Mammalia > Rodentia > Muridae > Mus > Mus minutoides. Next base: position 3,836 of record LR750820.1, read on the forward strand.
AACTAAAGAAGGGTTAAGATGGACTGAACATGACTTTCAGTGGTCAGTGATACTGCATGTGCTACTCTAGATAGTAGAAGACTGCAAGATGTCAACAGTCCAGGGTAGGCTTATGCCCTGAATTTAAAAGCCAGTATGATATCATCAGAAATTAGAAAAGTTCCTTTAGTACTCCTTTTAACCTTGGTGGTCTGTAAAATAAGTGAATGACATATAGTTGACAACATCACTCCTTGACCATGTGTAGCCTCTGGAAACAAGTCTGCAGTATTTACAAACTATGGGCCCATGCTCAGACCCCAAGAACTACACGCTGTCTCCATCACTCTTCTTATCTTCAAAGGCAAATCAATAACAGATGAAGGTTTTTTTCTGCCAATCCTTAAAAATAGTTTTAAGAATAGCTTATTTAGGGAATGCGTGAGGGATCCATCTTGGGTCCCAGGTCACTCAGAGACCAGTCTTCACAGGTCAGCTCGGGGACTGAAAAGGGTGACTGAGCACACTGAAAAGCAATACTGGTTTTGGGACAGGCCCATTTTCTGGCTTTAGACATCCAGACACCTTTCCCGCCTGAGAAGAGGTGTCTGTCCAGTGGGGCATTGCCTGCTAGAGCTATTGAGGGACCCAACTTGGGTCCTGGGTCCCTCAGAGACCAGTCTGTGCAGGTGAGTGTGCAGGCTTCAGAGGCAATACATCTTCTGGGACAGGCCCTGTATAGGGCCTTCATCTTTAGCCAAGAGGCAGGTCTGAACACCGGACCTCAGTGTACCTTCCCTGCAAGCAGAGAGCTTGCCTGCAGAGACTATTCTGACCAGTGAGATTCATGAGAGCAGGGCTCCTGGGACTGCTGACTGAGGCTAACAGAATCACAGGAGGAACAATCTCCAACCAGAGAGAACTATAACAACCAACTCCAGAAATTACCAGATAAAAAAGGCAAACATAAGAATCTTAATAACAGAAACCCAAACCACTCACCATCAGAACCCAGTACTCCCACCTCAGCCAGTTCAGGATACTCCAACACACCTGAAAAGCAAGACTCAGACTTAAAATAATATCTCATGATGCTGGTAGAGGACATTAAGAAGGATATTAATAACTCAATTAAAGAAATACAGGAGAACACTGCGAAAGAGTGTAAAAGTACTTAAAGAGGAAACACAAAAATCCCTTAAAGAACTACAGGAAAACACAACCAAACAGGCAATAGAATTGAACAAAACCATCCAGGTCCTAAAAAGGGAAGCAGAAACAATAAAGGAAACCCAAAGAGAGACAACTTTTTAGATAGAAACCCTAGGAAATAAATCAGGGATCATAGATGTGAGCATCAGCAACAGAATATAAGAGATAGAAGAGAGAATCTCAAGTACAGAAGATTCCATAGAGAACATGGCACAACAATCAAAGAAAATGCAAAAGCCAAAAAGATCATAAATAAAAAATCCAGGAAATCCAGGACACAATGGGAACACCATACCTATGGATAATAGGAAGAGATGAGAATGAAGATTTTCAAATTAAAGGCCACCAAATATCTTCAACAAAATAATAGAAGAAAACTTCCCAAACCTAAAGAAAGAGATGCCCATGAACATACAAGAAGCCTACAGAACTCCAAATAGACTGGACCAGAAATGATATTCCTCCAGACACACAATAATCAGAACAAAAATGCACTAAATAAAGATAGAATATTAAAAGCAGTAAGGGAAAAATGTCAAGTACCATATAAAGGCAGGCCTATTAGAATTACACCAGCCTTCTCACAAGAGACTATGAAAGCCAGAAGATCCTGCAAAGATGTTACACCCTAAGAGAGCAAATATTCCAGCCCAGGCTAATATACATAGCAAAACACTCAATTACCATAGATGGAGAAATCCATGATAAAACCAAATTCACACAATATATTTACACTATTCCAGCCCTTTCAAGGATAATAATTAAAAACACTAACACAAGGACAGAAACTATACCCTAGAAAAAGCAAAAAATTAATCCTTCAANACCCTAAGAGAGCAAATATTCCAGCCCAGGCTAATATACATAGCAAAACACTCAATTACCATAGATGGAGAAATCCATGATAAAACCAAATTCACACAATATATTTACACTATTCCAGCCCTTTCAAGGATAATAATTAAAAACACTAACACAAGGACAGAAACTATACCCTAGAAAAAGCAAAAAATTAATCCTTCAACAATTTTAAAAAAAGACAGCCCCCAAAACAGAACTCCAACTTTAACAACAAAAATAACAGGAAGCAACAATTACCACTCTTTAATTTCTCTTAACATCAATGGATTCAATTCTCCATAAAAAGACATAGCCTAATAGACTGGCTACACAAATAGGATCCAACGTTTTGCTGCTTACAGGAAACCTACTTCGTCGAAACAGATAGACACCACCTTAGGGTAAAAGGCTGGAAAGCAATTTTCCTATCAAATGGCCTGAAGAAACAAGCAGAAGTAACCATTTTATTATCGGATGAAATTGACTTTCAACCCAAAGTTATCATAAAAGACAAGGAGGGGCACTTTATACTCATCAAAGGTAAAATCATCCAAGAGGAACACTCAAGTCTGAAGATCTATGCTCTGAATAAAAGGGCAGCCACATTCATAAAAGTACCTATAATAAAGCTCAAAGCACACCTTGCAACTCAAACAATAATAGTGGGAGATTTCCACACCCCACTCTCACCTTTGGACAGATCCTGGAAACAGAAACTAAACAGAGACACATGGACACTAACAGAAGTCATGAAACAAATGGATTTAATAAATATCTACAGAACATTTTATCTTAAAAAATAAGGAAATACGTTCATCTCAGTGCCACATGGTACCTCTTCCAAAATTGACCATATAATTGGTCACAAAACAGGCCTCAACAGATACAAAAATATTCAAATTATCCCATGCATTCTATCTGACAACCGTGGACTAAGGCTTATCTTCAATAACAGCATAAAGAATAGAAATCCAATATTCACGTGGAAGCTAAACAACACTCTATTCAATGATTACTTGATCAAGGATGAAATAAACATAGAAATTAAAGACTTCTTAGAGTTTAATGAAAATGAAGCCACAACATACCCAAATTTATGGGAGAAAATGAAAGCAGTCCAAAGAGGAAAACTCATAGCCCTGAGTGCCTACAGAATGAAATGAGAGAGAATATACACTAGCAGCCTGACAGCACTCCTAGAAGCTCTAGAATTAAAGCAAGCAAATTCACCCAAGAGGAGCAGATGGCAGGAAGTAATCAAACTCAGGGCAGAAATCAACCAAGTGAAAACAAAAAGAACTATTCAAAGAATCAACCAAACCAGGAGCTGATTCTTTGAGAAAATAATCAAGATAGATAAACTCTTAGCTAGACTAACTACAGTGCACAGGGACAGTATCCTAATTAACAAAATCAGAAATGAAAAAGGAGACACAACAACAGAACCTGAGGAAATCCAAAACATTATCAGATACTACTACAAAAGGCTATACTCAAAAAAAACTAGAAAACCTGAAGAAAATGGACAACTTCCTAGATACCAGATACCAAAGTTAAACCAAGATCAGATTAACAATCTAAACAGTCCCATTTCCACTAAAGAAATAGAAGTAGTCATCAATAGTCACCCAACCAAAAAATGCCCAGGACCAAATGGGTTTAGTGCAGAGTTCTATCAGACCTTCAAAGAAGACCTAATTCCAGCTTTCCTCAAACTATTCCACAAAATAGAACCAGAAGGTACTCTACCCAATTCATTCTATGAAGCCACAGTTACTCTGACTCCTAAACCACAGAAAGATCCAGCAAAGAAAGAGAACTTCAACCAAGTTTCTTATGAATATCAATGCAAAAATACTCAACAAAATCCTCACAAAATGAATCCAAGAACACATCAAAATGATAATCCATCATGATCAAGTAGGCTTCATCCCACAGGAAATATATTAACTTAATCCACTAGTTATACAAACTCAAAGACGAGAAACAAATGATAATCTCCTTAGAAGCTGAGAAAGTATTTGACAATATCCAAAACCCATTAATGATAAAAGTCTTGTGAAGGTCAGGAATTCAAGGCCCATACCTAAACATAATAAAAGCAATATACAGCAAACCAGTAGTCAACATCAAACTAAATGGAGAGAAACTGGAAGCAATCCCACTAAAATCAGGGACTAGACTAGGCTACCCACTTTCATGCTACCTATTCCATATAGTACTTGAAGTCATAGCCAGAGCAATAAGACAAAAAAAGGGATCAAGGGGATACAATTTGCAAAGGAAAAAGTAAAAACATCACTATTTGCAGATGATATGATAGTATATATGTGTGACCCCAAAGAGTCCACAGAGATATCCTAAAGTTGATGAACAGCTTCATTGCAGTAGCTGCATATAAAATTAACTCAAACAAACCTATGGCCTTTCTCTACACAAAGGATAAAAGGGCTGAGAAAAAACTTAGGGAAACAACAACCTTCACAAGAGTCACAAATAATATAAAATACCTTGGTGTAACTCTAACTAAGGAAGTGAAAGATCTGTAGGACAAGAACTTCATGTCTCTGAAGAAAAAAATAGAAGATCTCAGAAGATGGAAAGATCTCCCATGCTCATGGATTGACAGGATTAAAATAGTCAAAATGGCTATTCTGCCGAAAGCAATGCAATCCCCATCAAAATTCCAACTCAATTCTTCAATGAGTTATAAAGGGCTATTTACAAATATTTCTGGAATCAAAGAAAACATAGGATAGTTCAAAGTATTCTCAACAATAAAACCACCTCTGGGGGAATCACCAATTCTGACATTAAGCTGTACTACAGAGCAATTGTGATAAAAACTGCATGGTATTGGTACTGCCACAGACAGGTAGATCAATGGAATAGAATTGAAGACCCAGAAATGAATCCACACACCTATGGTCACTTGATCTTTGACAAGTGAGCTAAAACCATCAAGTCGAAAAAGACAGCATTTTGAACAAATGGTGTTGGCACAACTGATGGTTATCATGTAGAAGAATGCGAATCGATCCATTTTTATCGCCTTGTAAAAAGCTCAAGTCTTAGTGGATCAAAGATCTCCACATAAAACCTTTGACACTGAAATTTAAAGAGGAGAAAGTGGGGAAACGCCTCGAAGATATGGGCACACGGGGAAATTTCCTCAATAAAACAGCAATGGCTCATGCTGTAAGATCAAGAATTGATAAATGGGACCTCATAAAATTGCAAAGCTTCTGAAGGCAAAAGACACTGTCAATGAGACAAAAAGGCCACAAACAGATTGCAAAAGGATTTTTATCAATCCTAAATCTGATACGGGGGCTAATATCCAATATATACCAAGAGCTTTAGAAGCTGGACTCCAGAAAAACAAATAACCCCATTAAAAATGTGGTACAGTTCTAAACAAAAGTTTTCAACTGAGGAATACCGAATGGCTGAGAACCACCTGAAAAAAATGTTCAACATTCTTAATTATCAGGTAAATACAAATCAAAACAACATTGAGATCTCACCTCACACCAATCAGTATGGCTAAGATAAAAAATTCAGGTGACAGCAGATACTGGCAAGGATGTAGAGAAAGAGGAACACTCCTTCATTGCTGATGGGACTTCAAGCTTGTACAAACACTCTAGAAGTCATTCTGGCGGTTTCTCGAGAAATTGGACAGAGTACTACTGGAGGATCCAGCAATACCTTTCCTGACATATACCCAGAAGATGTTCCAACTGGTAATAAGGACACATGCTCCTTCATATCAGCCCTATTTATAATAGCCAGAATCTGGAGAGAACCCAGATGTCCCTCAGCAGAAGAATGCATACAGAAATTGTGCTACATTTACACAATGGAATACTACTCTGCTATTAAAAACAAGGAATTTATGAAAGTTTTGGGCTAATGGATGTATATGGAGGATATCATCCTTAGTGAAGTAACCCAATCAAAAGGAATCACTAGATTTGCACTCACTGATAAGTGGGTTTTAGCATAGAATCTTAGAATACCCAAGATACAATTTGCAAAACAAGAAAATCAAGAAGGAACACCAGCATGTGGATACTTCATTCCTCCTTAGAAAAGGGAACCAAATACACATGCAAGGAGTTACAGAGACAAAGTTTGGAGATAAGACAAACAGATAGACTATCCAGAGACTACCCCACCTGGGGATACATTCCATAATCAGTCACCAAACTTAGACACTATTGCATAGAACAGCAAGAGTTTGCTGAAGGGACCCTCATATAACTGTCTCTTATGAGGCTATGCCAGTGCCTGGAAAATACAGAAGTGGATGGTCCCAGTCATCTATAGGATGGAACACAGGGCCACCAGTGGAGAAGCTAGAGATAGTACCCCAGGAGCTGAATGGGTCTGCAACCATTTAAGAGGAATAACAATATGAACTAACCCAGAACCCCCAGAGCTCATGCCTCTAGCTGCATATGTAGCAGAAGATGGCCTAGTTGGCTATCATTGTGAAGAGATGCCCAGGAGTATTGCAAACTTTATATGCCCCAAATCAGGGGAATGCCAGAGCCAAGGAGTGGTAGTGGGTCCATTGGGGAGCATGTGGGGGGGAGTGTATAGGGAACTTTAGGGATAGCATTTGAAATGTAAATTAAGAAACTATCTAAAAATTGAATAGCATATTCAATTGTATTAGCAAAAATTCTAGGTGTGATGGATAATTTTGTGGTTATAGATAACTTTATATATTTTGAACTAATGCTGTTAAAACAGTAAAATATCTTCAAAGAGTGCCAAACAGTGCTTTTTTGTTTTTGTTTTTGTTTTTTTTTTGTTTTTTTTTTTGTTGTTGTTGTTGTTTTGGTTTGGTTTTTTTTTTTTTTTTTTTTTTTTTTTTTTTTTTTTTTTTTTTTGAAGTTAAGTTAATCCAAGACAGTGAATACCTATGCAGCTATGAGGCCAGCCATTCTAATGGTTTGTTTGTCATGACATCTGATTCTACCCATGTGCAGGAATCAAGGTCCCTTTCTTCCTGGCATCTATGACTCTGTTTTCTTTCTAAACATTTTACAAACTTAAAGAAAATTCCACTTACAGTTTTCTTGAGATACATACAGTATAACTCAACTTTCCCTATTATTTCATTTGATATATATTTTTTAGTTAATTCTTAACATTCAAACAATAAGTTCCGGTGAAATATTGCATTTTCTCCTTGGTGACAGCCTTTCTGTAGGGGGCAAGGTGGAATCTTGGGTTGTTTAGATTTACAATGATGGTTAATGCTTTTTCATGCAAGTTTTGGATTTTGTCCTTCTTTTAAAAGTCTGCTCATTTTATTTGCCCACTCACTGATTGGATCACTTGTACTGTGGAGTTTCATTTTTCTTTTTTCTTTTTCTTTATATTGTGAACTATACATCTCTAGGTGCAGAACTGGCAGCAACATCCTCCATCCTTAGTATGACTTGTTACTTGCTTCCTTGTTTCTTTGCTGTGCTAGAATTGTGCAGTTACATGCAATTTCCTGTGTTTATTAATGTAGCAATTTCCTGAGATATCCTCCTCTATTTAAGGAAGCCACTACCTCTGGCTGTACTGTAAGATCTTCTCTGCTTTCTACTATTCATTTTAGACTTACAGTGCTTACATTAGGGACTTTGAATTGCAGGAATGAATGAAGGAGCAGAACTGTAGGCCAATGCATAGTCCATATATCCCCTAACTAAGGAAAGACACCTATTCAGTAAAGGAAGCATATGATAGACAAATACACAGAGATAAAGAGAAAACATCCTGTGGCATATTAGAGTCAAAAATTCTAAAATATAAAAAGAGAAAGAAGGACACATGTTAAATGGAAATCACGAGTCAGCTATGAAGAAAAAACTGGTGCCTTAGCATTTATACCCTTGACCTTGATTTCATTTCCCCTACAAAGATGACCCTCCAACCCTCACAATACCCATGGCCTAGTGGATCTCATGCTCTGTGTTTTTGATGACCTAATTGACTTATTTGATTGTGGGTTTAGAAAAATCAAATTTCTTTTGAATATGTGAATACCATTTCTAACAGTCAGTAATGATTTTATTGGATATTAATAAACTGAATGACCTTTAAAGTCTCTCTGAAAGGGATGTCTCAGTGATGTGATGGCATCACTCAATTATGTAATGCATATTCTCCATCATGGAACCTAATCATAAGCTCCATTTCATTCACTGTGCACAAAATATCTTTTTTTCTTTCTGATATTTCTTTATTTATATTTTAATGAACTCTTACATTCTGAACATTGATCACCTACTAGTGCCCCTACCAGAGTTCTTCAATGATTCCTCCTCTTCTTTGACTTTGAGAGGGTTCTCACCTACTCACACACACACACACACACACACACCCAGGCTTACCTCTCCCTGACATCGCCCTTTCCTGGGACATTCAGTCTCTAAATGATTAGTTCCTTCCACTCCCACTGAGAGAAGGAAGTCCTCTGATACATATGTGCTAGGGGCTAAGGACCAGCTCATGCATGCTCTTTGATTGGTATATGAGTCTCTGGGAGTTCCCAGGGATCCAGGTTAGTAGACTTTGTTTTTCTATGGGGTTGACATCCCCTTCAGCTCCTTCAATCCTTCCCCTAACTCTTCCATAGAGTTCCCTGACCTCAGTCCAGTGATTGACTGTAAGTATTTGCATCTGTCTCAGTCAGCTGCTGGCAGAGCCTCTCAGAGGTCAGCCATGCTAGGCTCCTCTCTACAAGCACAGCATTGCATCAGTGATAGTGTCAAGATTTGGTCCCTGTCCATTGAATGGATACCAAGTTGGGAGGGTCAGTGGATGGCCTTTCCTTCAGTTTCTGCTCCATTTTAGTCACACAGCATTTCTTTTATTCAGGAAGAATTCTGGGTCAAAAAATTTGAAGGTAGGTGGGGGCCTCATCTCTCCACTGGGGACACTTTCTACCTACTACAGGTGGTCTCTTCAGGTTCCTTCTTCCCAGTGTTGGGTATGTGGTCTAGGCCATTTCTTGTGAGTCCTGGTATCCTCTTACATACAAGGTACCTGCGACTCTCTTAGGTTCCTCCTTCTGCACCTCACCCCACACTGTAGCTGAATAGTCTCTATTCATTCTCCTGGCCCTCTGGGATTCTCTCCTGTCCCCCCCATACCTGAAACTCCCCCTGCTTCTCCCTATTCCATTCTCCCACCAAAGTACCTTCTTCCTTCTGTCTCCCACAATTATTTTGTTCTCCATTGTAAGTAGGATTGAAATATCCTCACTTGGGCATCCCATCTTGTTTACCTTCATATTGACCATTAGTTTTATCTTGGGTATTGTGTAATTTTTACTACTATCCTCTTATCAATGATTATATACCATGCATGTCCTTTTAGGTCTGGGTTACCTCATGTAGGAGCATATTTTCTAATTCTATCCTTTTGCCTGTCATATTCATGATGTCATCGTTTTAATAGCTGAATATTATTCTGTTGTAAAAATAAATCACATTTTCTGTATCCCTTCTTCAGTTTATTGATGTCTGAGTTGTTACTGGTTCCTGGCTAGTGTGAATAAGGCTGCTGTGAACATATTGAAGTACATGTTTTTTTTGTTTTTTTTTTTTGTTTGTTTGTTTNAGCGAGTTCTTTCAAGGCTGTTTCCCACTTTCTCTTCTTTTAGATTTGGTGCCTACTATTGGACTGCTAGTTAGACCAACACCAATTGTTGAAGATGTTTTTTGTTTTTTTTTTTTTTTTATCCACTATATGGTTTTGGCTTCTTTGTCAATGAAGAATTATCCATAGATGTGTGGATTTTTTTTTTTTTTTTTTTTTTTTTTTTTTTTTTTTTTTTTTTTTTTTTTTTTTTTTTTTTTTTATGAAAAATTTTTTTTTTATTTTTTTTTTTTTTTTTTTTTTTTTTTTTCAACTTTTATTAGATATTTTCTTCATTTACATTTCAAGTGTTATCCAGAAAGTTCCCTATATCCTCCCCCCTCCCGGCCCTGCTACCCTACCCACCCGCTCCCACCCCCGGATTTTTTTTTTCTGTGTCTTTTATTTTATTCAACTGATTGGCCTGTCTGTCTCTGTACAAAATACCATGGGGTTTTATTACTATATTTCTGTAGTACAACTTGAAGAGATCAGAAATTTATGGCACATACCTGAACATAAGAAAAGCAGTGTACAGCAACCCAACAGCCAACATAAAATTAAATGAAGAGAAATTTGAGGCAATCCTACTGAAATCAGGGACAAGACAAGGCTGCCCACACTCTCCCTATCTATTTGGTATAGTACTCAAAGATCTATCTAGAGCAAATATACAGCACAAGAAATTCAAAGTGGTTACAAAGTGGAAAAGAGAAATTAGAGGTATAGTTATTTGCAGTTCACATGGTAGTGTATATAAGCAACCCTAAAACTTCTACCAGAGAAGCCCTATAGTTGATAAACAACTTCATCCAAGTGGATGGTTATTAAATTAATTCAAAAAATAAGTAGTCTTCCTTTAAACAAATGATAAATGGGTTGATATAGAAATTATGGAAATAACACCCTCCATAATAGCCACAAATAATATAAAATATCTTGATGTAACTCTAGCCAAGCAAATGAAAGGTCTATATGACAAGATCTTCAAGTCCCCGAAGAAAGAAATGGAAGAAGACTTCAGAAGATGCAAAGACTTCACATGTTAATGGATAAGTAAGATTAACATAGTAAAAGTGGTCATGTTACTGAAAGCAATCTAAAGATTCAATGTAATGCCCATCAAAATTCCAACATAATTCTTCACAGATGTGGAAAGAACAATTCTCAACTCCATATAGAATAGCAAAAACCTAGGATAGGAAAAACAGTTCTCAACAATAAAGAACATCTGTAGGAATCATTATCCCAGTACTCAAACTCTTCCATAACTGTTTCTGTCTCCCCACCCTTGGGCACAGTTTCTCAGGGAGTCAGAATGTGGGGTTGGGAGGACTGGGCTTATCCCATGCTGTTGCTGGGGAAGGTGCAGGGCTGTAGGGAAGCACCAAGAAGCTGTTCCAGGGGCAAGAGAGCTCAATCTGAGATGTGGGAAAGCCCGAGCTGGTTTAGGAATTCCTGGATTGAGACTGTGGGTTCTATGACTCTTGGACATCCAGGCACTGCTGGAAATCTTGTAATAGCCAAACAGAATTGAGAGCCAGCAGGTTGGGGACAGCACCTAGCCAGGAGGTCAGTGAAGTGGAGCTCTGGTTTTTCTCAGTGGTTACAGTCCTTAACTTGGTAGAGGCAGGCTGGAAGTGCAGAGAAGCTTTTATAGGAAAAGTAAGCTGCGGCTCTGAAGTCAAATGCCTTCTATAAGGATCTGCAGGGTGCATCTTGATGAAAGAGACAGTCTATGGTTCTAAACAGTTTGTTTTCTGATGTTGGAAAATGGAAACATACTGTACATATCATTTCTCAGGGTGCATCTGAGATTAAATACCTTTTGCAGGGAGGAATGGCTAGGAAGGAAAGCTTATTTGCTAAGCTCTCTGGGCCTCTAGGTAACTCATTAACATGGAGAACTCTGTTCTTAGCATAAATCACCACAGATCACAGTTCCCTATGTGAGGAGTGTGGCATGTGTTCCAAGACAGGAATCTGGCAGGGACCAAGGAATTACCTAAGTATCAGGTATGTGTCCACTGAGTCTCCTGGTCTCAACATGCTCTATCAACCTTACCAAACTTCCTGGGATGGTTGTACAGTTCCAGTCTGTACAACAAATTATCTGTAGGCAATTTTACCCTTGGCGATTTTTTTTTAAAGCTGAGGGAATATTATTCACAATTCCAACCAGTTAGGTGGTCAATTATCGCTCAAAGTTCTACAGCTGGAAATGTAAGACAGAACACCATGTAATATACACATAAGTGATAGAAGATTGATATTTATATCAGAGATTATGATATAAAAGTTGTCTATAAAGTCAGTAGATGTGCAAACATTATAAGGGAAGAAAGAGGGACAGAATTAATCTGTTGGCAGTAGTTAATTATGTATAGTTTTATTTCCCTCTTTTCTAATGAAAAATAGAAGGACTCATGATGAACTAAAATGTTATTTTGGAATTTAGAAATAGTTACATTTTGTTTCCTATTCAAAGGAGGAATGAAGTATCCAAACGTTGGTCTTCCTTCTTGATTTTCATGTGTTTTGCAGATTGTATCTTGGGTATTCTAACTTTCTGGGCTAATATCCATTTATCAGTGAGCACATATCCAATGACTGCTTTTGTGATTGAGTTACCTCACTAAGGATTATGTCCTCCAGATTCTACCATTTGCCCAAGAATTTCATAAATTCATTTTTTTTAAAATAGCAGAATAGTACTCCATTGTGTAAATGTACCATATTTTCTGTATCCATTCCTCTGTTGAGAGACATCTGGGTTCTTTTCAGCTTCTGGCTGTTATAAATAAGGCTGCTATGAACATAGTGGAGAATGTGTCCTTTTTACCAATTGGAACATCTTCTGGGTATATGCCCAGGAAAGGTATTGCTGGATCCTCTGGTAGTACTATGTCCAATTTTCTGAGAAAACGCCAGACTGACTTCCAGAGTGGTTGTACAAGCTTGCAATTGCACCAGCAATGGAGAAGTGTTCCTCTCTCTCCACATCCTCGCCAGCATCTGCTGCCACCTAAATTTTTGATCTTATCCATTCTGACTGGTGTGAGGTGGAATCTTAGTGTTGTTTTGATTTGCATTTCCCTGATGATTAAGTTTAGAGCTAAGATGAAAGGATGGACCATACAGAGACTAACCCACCGGGGATCCACCCCATAATCAGTCACTAAACTTAGACACTATTGCATAGGACAGGAAGTGTTTACTGAAGGGACCCTGATATAGCTTACTCCCACAGAAGTGGATGCTCACTGTCATCCATAAGAGGGAGCATGGGGCCCACATTCAGAAGCTAGAGATAGAACACCAGGAGCTGAAGGTGTCTGCAACCCGAGAAGAGGAACAACAGTATGAACTAAATAGAACCCCCAGAACTTGTGTGTCTGGCATCATATGTAACAGAAGATGGCCTAGTCAGCCATCATTGGGAGGAGAGGACACTTGGTACTGCAATCTTTATATGCTGCAATACAGGGGAATGCCAGGGCCAAGAAATGGGAGTGGGTGGGCAGGGGAGAAGGGAGGGGGAATGGGAGGGGATTTTCAGAATAGCATTTGAAATGTAAATTAAGAAAATATCTAATAAAAAAGAAATAGCTACATTTATAAAATGTGTATATGAAATATGAACCCTTTATTCAAACATTTTTGTGTTGTATATTTATTCAATAATTATAGTTGAAGAATGGTATATACATGGTTTATAATATGAAAGTGAAAAATTATACATTGATATTACTATAGGAATGGATGTTACACAAAATTAACTGAAAGGCAGTTATGAGACCATCTTCATTCTTCACCAACTTCTGTTTAGTTTTAAGGAATTTTTCCCTTAGTGTTGTGTTCCCTTTTCCAGTTTGTTATTGATAATATTATGAATAACATAAAGCACAATCCATGCAATTTTGCTACAAGCTGTGTGTAAAAGATTGTTCAGGATCATTAATAGTAGTCAAGTTTCATGATGAAAACTTCACACTATAACACAGAGAAATGTAATCTATGGGGAAGTTTAAAATACTAGCTAAATTGTTTTTCAATTCAACAGTGAAATGCCATTATCATTTTGGAAGAACTTTATTTTGGAATTCAGTAGATGTCTACTTTTGATGTGGAGCAAGCTGATTTATAATGAGATCCGGTATCCATGATCCGAAGATAGGGTCAACTTCCTGAATGTCATGATGTATCTTTTTAATATCAGATTAGAGAAGTTACCTCTCTCAAGGCTCAGTTTTATCATTTATAATAACATTATCATTATCATGACTTAATTAAATGATAGAATAAACTATAAACTATTATAAAATACAGTGAGAAAATTATCATGCATTTTTGTGTAATTCACAACTTTGTGCAGATAATCATAGGTTTTTATGACTCATGAGTGCAATGATTATGTAATGTCATAGAGATATATACCTACACACACACACACACACACACGCACACACACACACACACACACACACACACACATATATATATATATATATATATGACTGGATACACAGATGCCGATAGATATAGATGATGATAGATGTAGATATATACATACATATTCTTGTGTTACTCATTTTTCATTTGGTCTCTGCCACTTTCCTCACCCTCTTCTATAAGTTGTTCTGAGCATATAAGTATAATGACGCATATGAGACAATAATATTCTAAATAAACAAATTCTTAAAATCATCTACTAGTGTTAATATCTCTTTGCCCTCATGTCATATGAACTATTACCTCCTAAAAATCTTCATACACTGCCTTTAAAAAAAATCTCAAAAGTATAAATCCAAACAATCTTTTTTTCCCCCTTATTCAGCCCCTGAATCAGGGGTTTACTCTCCTGTTGGCACTTCTTGAAATAGCAGAGGTATGAGCATCAGCAGAGCATAAGACTTTGTCTTCTTATGGAGTAAGACTTTGTCTCATAAGATATTTAGAGTTACTGAATAATAATAAAAAGTTTATTTATAGAAATCTAAATTAATCTTAATTAGTGGACCTGCTTTCTATGTTTCTCTGAGTCCAGAACCTGCAGTCTCTGGCACTTAGCCCCTAATCCTAAAACAGCAGGAGATTAAGTAAAGGATTAATTTCTAGAGCCCTTTCCCTTTTGTCCAGCTGCCTCTTGTTTTTTTGGGCTAGGTGGAAGTTTGGAACAATAAGCTTCTATTGAACCAGAAGAACAGAATAATGCTCACAGAGGAATAAACTTTTACATACGCAAATATGCATAAACTCACATGAATTCTTATTCAGATTCACACTTGCATATTTATACTTTTCCATTCAAACCAGTTGGGTCCTACTTGCATGCATTCTCACAATTACATACTTATGCACACACATCCATACTTACCTATGCATATGTAGCAAAATATCCAGCACCAGTGCAGAAAGAACTCCCTCATACTGGATGAAAAATGAACTCCAATCTTGGTTGCATAGATGGAAAAAATAAGCTTCTACACTTTCAATGCTAAATGAATTTAACCCACATTTGTAAGAAGAAAGTTTTTCCTTTAACAAGACTAAGCCTGCCTTGTAATTAAGAAAAGACCTGATCTGTCCAGCAAGTAGAAGCCTGTCTGTCACTTTTGATCTCTGCATCTTCTTCTTCCTTTTTGCCTCTGAATA
This sequence comes from Mus minutoides, assembly GCA_902729485.2. Taxonomy (NCBI): domain Eukaryota; kingdom Metazoa; phylum Chordata; class Mammalia; order Rodentia; family Muridae; genus Mus; species Mus minutoides. The sequence goes on from LR750820.1 coordinate 19,172, forward strand.
TTGCTGAATATTGCTCTCTTAGATTTTATGTTATCTATAGCTTCTAATTTATTCCACACTTCGTTCTCCATCTAATCTTGCTCTCTTCACCTACACTGATGTCACAATAACGCTCCTACTCTCAACTCCCATTCTGCCAATAAGTCCAAATTCTTGAGTTCATCCTGTCTAAAAAGTGTTCTGTCTAAAAAAAATCTCCTCAGTTCAGTTCTGACTCTTTGTCCTCAACACTTAAACATTTTTTTTAGAATATATGATCATATGGTAAAAGTTCATCACAAGTTTTACACTAATTCAAATCATAAATTGAATAAGAAGTTTATGACAGAGAATGTTTACATTCCTATCCATGAGTAGAAATTATCTACCTAAAGATCCATCAACTGTCACAGCTCCACAGGTTCACTGAAAATTAAAAACAATAACAAAATTATTACTGAAGTTTTGTATAGATTAACCCAGTCAGTATTTTACCTTCTGTTCTAGCACCCATGATAAATAATTTTCTTTTTATGACCTTTAGTTAATTGTTTTACAACCTCTTGGAATGTGCTCTGAGTAGGAGAAAGTCTGGTTCCTTTCTAAGATTCAATTATCTGGTGTCACATAGGCTACTGACAGAGTTCTAATTGCAGTTTTGACACTAACAGAAAAGGATTTAATGGCAGTCCCACTATAAGAGAGCTTAATAATCACTGATATAATTTTAGGAATTCTTAGAGGATCATCTTTAAGAATTAAAAATTCATCTATTAGTCTTTATAGCATCACTTCAAGACAGTACATCTTTATATATCTTCAGAGTTCTGCTCCAAAGGAGTGGGGTCATACCTAGTTATTGTTATTTAATTTTTTTCTCTTTATTAGATATTTTCTTCATTTTCATTTCTCATAATATCCAGAAATTTTCCCTCACCCTCCCGCGTCCCCGCCCTGCTCCCCTACCCACCCCCTCCCACGTAATGGCCCTGGCATTCCCCTGTACTGGGGGATATAGAGTCTGTATGACCAAGGGGCCTCTCCTCCCAATGATGGCCAACTAGGCCATCTTCTTCCATATATGCAGCTAGAGACCTGAGCGCAGGGGGAACTAGTTAGTTCATGTTATTCTTCCACCTAGAGGGTTGAAGACCCCTTCCGCTCCTTGGGTACTTTCTCTAGCTCCTACCTTGGGAGTCCTGTGTTCCAACTAACAGCTGACTGTGAGCATCCACTTCTGTGTTTACCAGGCACTGGTATAGCCTCCCACAAGACAGCTATATCCGTTCCCTTTC
>LR750820.1:21811-90010 GCA_902729485.2 Mus minutoides
TTTTTTTTTTTTTTTTTTTTTTTTTTTTTTTTTTTTTTTTTTTTTTTTTGTAGGAACTCAGAGCTATGAGTTTACCTCTCAGGAATGCTTTCATTGTGTCCCATAAGTTTCGGTATGTTGTGGCTTCATTTTCATTAAACTCTAGAAGTCTTTAATTTCTTTCTTTATTCCTTTCTTGACCAAAGTATCATTGAGTAGAGTGTTGTTCAGTTTCCATGTGAATGCTGGTGTTCTGCTACTTATGTTGTTATTGAATAGCAGCCTTAGTCCATGTTGATCTGATAGGATGCAATGGACAATTTCAATATTTCTGAATCACTTGAGGGCTGTTTTGTGGCCAATTATGTGATCAATTTTGGAGAAGGTGACATGAGGTGCTGAGAAAAAGGTATGTCCTTACATTATTATACTTTTCACACAAAATCCTCAGGAGTTTCTTGAATTAAAAATTTCCTCCCCCTCCCTCTTAATTTCCCATAGTTTAGGTCCTTGTTCCTGGTATAACCTGTAAGTTTCCCACAGTCATACTGGGTGAAAGTTACCTGATATTTCTGAAAGAATTAAAAAAAAGTCACATGAATTAAGTAAGGCAAGGTTTGAGGGGCCAAAGCACAACTGAAGCTCTGACAGTTTTAATAAGAGCACTTGGAGAATTAAATCCTCTATCAGAAAAAGAATAAATTGCAATTGCTAGGATGGATAACAGTTTTAATTGTCAGGAATCAATGAAGTTTATAAGTTATACAGCGTACTATAAGATTAATGTTGAAGAACAATTCTCCTGTCAGGCTTTCATGCTTTCTTGACTACTAATAGAACTAACATACAGACAAACACAATGTGTGCTGAACACTTCACTGGCTGAGGGAATGCATAGGTTTCACTGGTACTGGAGGTCATGTTGGACCCCAAAAGTCATGGACTTAACATGAAAATCCTGAGGCATACATCAAAAGAACAAGATCAAGCCAACTCTATGGTTCCTTGCATGATTGCATATCACAGAGCTTTTTGGTGCATAAAAGACCAAAAAACTTCCTTCCAGCTATGTTCTTGTTTCCCTAGTAAGTTGATTCAATTTTTAATATATTAAAATTTGAAATGGCAAAAAGAAGTTTAAAAACATTGATGTTCTGTTTTCGTGACATCTGAGAAAAATGACCAGCTCTCTAGAAAATTATTTTGTATGGTTCACATGCAGGTTCAGTTACATGTTGTCTTCAAGGAAATTGGTGAATGTTCAATCACTTTATAATCTGTATCCAAGCTCTAAAATAATAATGATTTTTATTGGATATTATGGAACATTATAGCTGTATACATTTGTCAAATGGACAGCTAAGGCCTTCTCCTTTAGCTTCATTTGTCTCACTTTCCCTTGGCAAGACATGTATGACATTTCTCCAGACTCATGTGAGAGACATCTTAGCTTTTATTAACAAAGAAGAAATCATTATGCTTATCTTCCTCTAATCAACATTCTATTCCATTATAGTTGTATCACAAATTTGAGAATATACAACTGAATTTAGAATGACAGAAAGATAATTCAGGTTTCCTTTGTAGAACCTATTTACCAGGAGGAACTAAGGACACCTCTCTGGATATCCTTGTTCCCCTTCACAATATGGTGATACTGAATAGTTCTGTTTGTCACAATTTTGTTTTGGTTTTTGAAGTCAGTGTTTCTCTATGTGGCCCTTGCTGTCCTGGAACTCTGTTTAGATAAAGCTAGCCTTGTACTCACAGAGATATGCCTATCTCTTCCACCTGAGTCCTGGGATGAAAGGCATGTTCTACCAACACCTAGCCTTGTTTCCTTGTTTAATTTGACTCTAAGTTAGCTTATCCTGACAGGAGGCTGGACCTGGCTTGGGGCATAGTTTAGGACCCCATGGTCAATAACAGAAGGTGAAGGAACAGAAGAATGGAAAAATATAAGTTCACAATATGAAAAAGGAAAATAGAAGAATTTAAATGTGTTGACATTTCTGCTTATTTTTTTATTGAATTCAAATTAGATAATATATTCTCGTGTGTATTAATTCTAAATTTAAATATTCAGTATATGCTAAAGTTTATATTTTGTAGTCTTCAGTTTATAATGTTTCTATTCTTACTTATATAGTCTTCAATGTATTGGGGAATATTTCCTCAGGTTTCAAATTTTAGGAGTGAATATAAATATTGCAACCAAAATTTATTTTAGAAATAATATGTATTACAATATACTTAGATATGGAGTATGAGAGAGGTTATTTGTTCATGAAGTCTCATGAATAGTTTATTATCTCCATGATAGAATATATGTATTGATTATTTTGTTAACTTATAATTGAATCATTTATAATATCCCTCTGTGGTCTATATCTGAGTATGCCTGCTTTCCCATGAGGTAGCAGGGTCAGATCTTCCACAGTAAGAATTTTTGCCTGTGTGAACATGTACCTATGTAGATCACTTGTCTACTGTTCATGTGACCCCGATGTCCCATATTTTCTCAGCATTGCAAAGGTAAAAGAACAGAACAAACAAGGAATACAATATTGCTTCACCAGGTGTGGACCAAAGCCTTGGTCTCCCAGCCTTCAGAACCACAATGTGAATAAAACATTATTCTTTAAAAAAAACTACAGAGACAAAGTGTGTATCATAGAATGAAGGAAAGGCCATCCTTTAACTATCCCACCTGGGGATCCATCCCATATAGGGTTACCAGACCCACACAATATTGTTGATGCCAACAAATGCTTGCTGATACATAGCTGTCTCCTGAGAGACCTCTACCAGTGCCTGACAACTACAGAAGTGGATGCTCACAGCCAGCCATTGGAATGAGCACAGGGTCTCCAATGGAGGATCTAGAGTAAGGACCAAAGGAGATGAAGGGGTTTGCAGCCGCATAGGAGGAACAACAATGTGAATCAACCAGTACTCCTGAACTCCCAGAGACTAAACTACTAACCAACATGTAAAACATGGAGAGACTCTAGGCTCAGCTGCATATGGAGTAGAGCATGACCTTGTGGGACATCAGTGAGAGAAGAGGCCATTTGTCTTGTGTAGACTCTATGCCCCAATATAGGGGAATGCGAGGACAGGGAAAGAGGAGTTGGTGGGTGGATGAATGTTCAGGGGCAGGGGAGATGGTTATAGAGGGTTTTCAGCGGAATAATGAAGATAGGGGATAAAATTTGAAATGTAAATAGAGAAAATATCTAAAAGAAAGAAAGAAAGAAAGAAAGAAAGAAAGAAAGAAAGAAAGAAAGAAAGACAGAAAGAAAATAAGAATGAAAAACCGTCAGTCTAAACAGATCTCATAACAGAATTCTGGGATACAATATTATCTTGAAATAAAATATTCTTTCTGCACATTTCTCTAGCTTTCCTCTTTTCAATCTCTTACATAATTTCTTGCTTTGTACACTAGTATTTTGAACATGTATAAAGAAATTGTTACAGGAGGGCATGCAATTTTTTCAACTCAATAGAAAACTGTCTCCTGGATGAAATAAAAGAAGGCAATATAGAGTACAGAAACACCTTTCAATTTTTTAAATGTATGCATATTTTTATTGGATATTTTATTTATTTACATTTCAAGTATTATCCCCTTTCCTTATTTCTCCCCCTGAAACCCCCTAACCCAACTTCTATGAGGGTGTTCTGCACCCACCCACTCCCACCTCAACCCCCTGCTAGTCCCCTTATCTGGGGCATGGAGCCTTCACAGAACCAAGTGCCCCTCCTCCCTTTGATGCCTGACAAGGCCATCCTCTGCTACATATGCAGCTGGAGCCATGGGTCCCTCCATGTGTAAAATTTGGTTGGTGTTTTAGTCTCAGAAGATGGAAAGATCTTCCATGGTCATGAATGTCAGGATCAATATAGTAAAAATGGCCATCTTTCCAAAAGCAATCTACAGATTCAATGCAATTCTCATCAAAATTTCAACTCAAATCTTCATAGAATTAGAAAGAGTAATTTGCAAATTCATTTGGAATAACAAAAATCTCAGGATAGCAAAAAGTATTATCAACAATTAAAGAACTTCTGGAGGAATCACCAACTCTGCCCTCAAGCTGTGTTACAGAGAAATAGTGCTAAAACTGTATGTTATTGGTACAGAGTCAGGCAGATAGATCAATAGAATAGAATTGAATACACAGACTACCCAAACACTTATGTTCACGTGACCTTGACAAAGGATCTAAGCCCATCCATGTCTCAGCTTTTAATGTGCTTTTATTTTTTCAGTTAGTGTAGTTTGGATGTAGTTATAAGTTTGAAGATTCTATTGAAATCTAGCTAAGAATATGCTACTCATTTATTCACCAAACACAGAAAAATAAGAGAGACAACTTCCTGCAGCTGAGCAGTGAGGACAGATATATTTTGAGGCTCCAGAGAACTCACCTAATTGGCACTAAGGTCTTCCAATTGCTTTTCTGTTTAACCTGAATGCAGAAAGGAGTAGATAAGTTAAACTTAGCTTAAGTTCATCCTGTGGCCTACCTCCAGTTATGAAAGGTCAATACAATAGCAAAGTCACAAGTAAAGTGAAAAACTAAGTTGAAATATTTCCTCCATACACTTCTATCTCAGAGTACTGACATGGGAATGAACAAAATTAAATCCTGGGTAAAGAAATAAAAAGATTGAAATGTTAAAAAAAAATGATTGAGAAAACAAACTTTGAATTAATGTACCCAAACGACAAAAGCACAAGGAAACAAAAAATTCAAATGAGATTTGAAACTATAATTAAATAAAGAAATAGAAAAACAAAACTGAAATACTTGAAAAGAAGAACTCAATAAGTAGAATAAAAACACCTGTGGAAATTCCCACCAATATAATGAAGGAGACCAAAGGCTTTTTGAGCTTGAAGACAAGATAAATTGTTAAGAAGGTACAAGATATGACTTTCAAGATAGGTAATATATCATTTATGGCAAATATAAAAATCTTGTACATCACAAGTCTAGATAGATATGTCAGAGGTTAAGAACACTACCAGAGGACTTGGGTTCATTTCTGAATACAAAAATAATGGTCGTAAATCTCCATCCCAAATATGTCCTGGCAATGAAAACACAACCCAATTAATATGAATACATGCTGTGTACGTATATTGGGCAGATATATCCCTACACAGCATATTCTACATCTTATGAGACCCCTTTGAAATTTCAGTTTCTCCAGGCCATGTGCATCTGCTCTACTTTTCTTCTTCTTCCTCCTCCTCTGCATCTTCTCCCTCTTCTATTTTCTCTGTCTTGTCTTACTTTCTGCTCCACCTTCCCTCTCTCTGCCCAATCATCAGCTCTCCTGTATTTTACAAATTAAGTTGGGAAAACAGTATACAAGAAATCACCTGAGTGCTGATTTATTCCTTGTTCACAACCGCTCACAGAAGAATGGAATAGACCCTAATACTTAAACCAGATAAAGACACAAGGAGAAGAACATTATAGATATTACTCAGCAATTAAAAACAATGAATTCATGAAATTCTTAGGCAAGTAAATGGATCTGGGGGATATCATCCTGAGTGAAGTAATCCAATCACAAAAGAACACACATGATATACACTCACTGAAAAGAGGTTATTAGCCTGGAAACTTAGACTAGCTAGACACAATTTGCAAAAATTGTGAAACTCGAGAAGAATGAAGACCAAAGTGTGGATACTTTGCTCTTTCTTAGAATGGGGAACAAAATAACCTTGGATGGAGTTACAGAGAAAAAGTTCAGAGAAGAGACAGAAGAAAGGACCATGCAGAGACTGCACCACCTGGGAATCCATCACATATACAACCTCCAAACCCAGACACTATTATATATGCCAACAAGATTTTGCTATTAGGAACATGATATAGCTCTCTCTTGTGATGCTATGCCAGTACCTGACAAATACAGAAGTGGATGCTCACAGTCATCTATTGGATGGAACACAGGGACCCTAATAAAGGAGCTAGAGTAAGTACCCAAGGAGCTAAAGGGGTCTGTAACCCTATAGGAGGTACAACAATATTAACTAACCAGTGCCTCCCAAAGCTGTGTCTCTAGTTTCATATGTAGCAGAGGATGGCCTAGTTGGCCATCAATGGCAGGAGAGGCCCTTGGTCTCATTAAGATCATATGACCCAATACAGGGGAATGCCAGAGCCAGGAAGCTGGAGTGGGTGGGTTGGGGAGTAGGGCAGGGGGAGGCTATAAGGGTTTGGGGAGATTGCATTTGAAATGTAAATGAAGAAAATATAAAATAAAAAATAAAAATTTTAGCAATAGAAATAGTGGAAAAATACTTGCAAAGCTGGCAAAAGAGTCAGAGACACTCCCATTCCCATTGCAGCTGTCCTAAAAGAACACCAATCTACCCAGCCATAAAGTGTGAACAGAACCTAGCTCAGACCCATACAGGTTCCATAATTGTTGCTTGAGTCTCTGTGAGCGCCTTAAAATACTGCTTAGTTGATTTTGAGGGCCATTTTCTCATTGTCTCTACCCCTCTGTCTTCTATAATCATTCCCTACCCTCTTTTGTGAGTTTCACTGAGCTCCACTTCCAGGGTCCAGCTTCAACAAGAATCAGAGGTTATCAAGGACTAGGGATACCTGATAGGCAAATAAGAAAACACACAATTGTGTACAATGCTAATAGCCTGGTGTATTGCCATGTGATCCCTTAAACTTGGGGGTCAGCTTGCTCATATGGAATTGACTCAACCCTAGTCTTTTATTGAAATCATACAAGGGAATTGGGTTACACAATTCATAAAGTTTGGTAAATGTGCCTCTATTTTCTTGTTCCATCATTTTCTTGTGACACAGAGTGATAGAGATTTTGAACAGAAAAAAAGAGAAAACTATACAGTCTCAGATATAAAAATTTTACAGCAAGTTCAATTTCTTTTGCACCTCCCTCTCTTAACCACCAGTCTCCAGTAAGGTTGGGAGCAGCAGTATTGTGGTTACAAAGTCAGTTTCTTTCAGATATATGTGATACACTATGGTTGCATAAAACGGCAAACATGGTCATACTGCTGACCCTGTAGTCGTTATAATTTTTGGACCCCATCTGTCTGTCTATGAAAACATTGTAACATATATACAAAGTACCCAGCTCAGTCCCAAACAGGCTCTGTGATTGTTGCTTGAGTCTCTGTGAGATCCTTAAATCATTGCTTAGTTGATATTTAGAGCCATGTTCTCATGAGGTCTCTACCCTTCTGGCTCCTATAATACTTCCTTACCCTCTTCCTTGAGTTTCACTGATCTTGACCTTATTTTTGCTGTGGTGTCACTAACGATAATTGGGCTAAGCACCAATCAATGAGTACAACATAATATCAATTAGAATCATTTCATTGACTTTTTTGTGGGTAGGCCACTCATTTTTAAATCTTCTCTATGGATTGAAGAACTGGCTCAGTGGTTAAGAGCACTGACTGCTATTCCAAAGTCCTGAGTTCAATTCCCAGCAACCACATGGTGGCTGACAAACATATGTAATGAGATCTGATGCCCTCTTCTGGTACATCTGAAGACAGCTATAGTGTACTCATATACATAAAATAAATAAGTATTTTTTTTTTTAAAGTCGAACCTAGGTCTCTTGGCTCTGCATCATCTGTGTCCTAGCCATCCAGGTAGTGTCAGGCATGTTCTCTAGACACTGGACCAGTAATTGGCTTGCCACTCCCACAAGTTCTGTTCCAACATTGTCCCAGCACATCTAGCACCTCTTGCAGGTAGGGCATGTCAAAGACCAGCTTGAGCACCACAGGTAAGCTGAGGAAGGCAGTGAGGTGTGGAGTAAGAGGATACTGTCAGTTGGTGCTGATAGCAACCAACAACAAACCCCATCCCTCTTCTCCATTGACAGTGGCAAGCAATTTACAGGGTCAGGATTGAAAGTGCTGAAGTGAGCAAAACTCTATTATCTGAGATTGGTACTTTCTGTTACCAAAGAGAAACTCTGAACATTAACAATTTAAGAGCCAGCAAGAAAGATAAATGAAGAAGGAAAAATCATGTGCACACACACACATAAACATATTGAATTAAATAAAGTATGCTTCCACAAGGAACCTCAAACAATTTCACACATAAATACATATGTACATACATACAGACTGACAGACATGCATTTACAAATTTGGTGGATGGAACAAAGCAGGATTCAACCATTTTACACTCACACACATATACATAGATGCACACTTGGTGGATAAAGCAAAGCTCTGATGAACACTCTTTAATAATTTCACATACATACACACATATATAAATATATACCCACAGTTGGTGGACAAAGAGAAAGTCCAACTAGCTGACTACACCAATTTTACATGTGTACATATATTTGTTGGAAAAAGAGAAACTCTGACAACTTATTTTTTCCTTTAATCCCTTACATATCTCCTGTGACTAAGTTCTCTATTTAAGAAGAAATATGATCTCACTCAACAGTAGATACAATGTTACATATAAGAGTAAGTTAGAGGAGCAGAGGGCAGCAGCTCCTGGGATAGGCAGAAGTACATGGCTTCTGGGAGAGACCCCCATTTCTGGCAGCTGAAATCTGGGAACCTTCCCCACGAGAGGAGAGGTGGCTGCCCAGGTGGGCTGTGACCCCCAGAGCAGTTAAGGGAGCCATCTTGTCTCCTGGGTCCCTCTGGGACCAGTCTGCACAAAATGGCTCCTGGATTGTAGATGCTGAGCAGTGAACCACAGTTTCTGGGACAGGCAGAAGCACATGGCTTCTGGGACAGACCCATTTCTGACAGCTGAAATCTGCTCACCTACCATACCAGAGGAGAGGTGCCTACCTGGGTGGGCTGTGACCCCCAGAGCATTTAAGGGAGCCATCTTGTCTCCCGGGTCCCTCTGGGACCATTCTGTGCAGATAATCTTGCAGACTGTGGAGGGTGAGCAAGCAGAGTGAAGAAGCAACTGAACTTCAGGGACAGGCAGAAACCACTCAGAGTCTTGGAGAGACCCCCATTTCTGGCAGCTGAAATCCAGGCACTTTCCCCACCACTAGTCTGCACAGATCAGCTTATGGACTGTGGAGGGTCAGCAAGCAGAGTGCAGAAGCAACACAGCCTCTGAGACAGACACCCCTTTTCAGGCTGCAGACATCCAGGCGCCTTCCCCACCAGAGGACAGGTGGCTGACTGGGAGGACTGTGACCCCCAGAGCAGGCTGTACAGGGGAGTGCACAGACTGTGGAGGCAACCCATCTTTTGCTACAGGCCCCAATTTGGACCTTCATCTTCAACCAGGAGTCAGGTCTGAACACCAGAATTCTATGCACTTTCCCTTCAAGAGGAGAGCTTTCCTGAAGTGAATACTCAGAACACTGAGACTCAGAAGAGAGCAGGACTCCCAGGAGAGCTGACAGAGACTAACAGAATCACAGGAGAAACAGGATCTAGCCAGAGACAACTATAACAACTAACTCCAGGGATTACAAAATGGCAAAAGGCAAACATAAGAATCTTACCAACAGAAACCAAGTTTGCTCACCATCATCAGAACCCAGGACTCCCACCTCAGCCAGTCCTGGATACCCCAACACACCTGAAAAGCAAGATTTGGCTTCAAAAGCATATTTCATGATGCTGATAGAGGGCCTTAAGAAGGACTTTAATAACTCACATAAGAAATGCAGAACAGTGCTAAAGATGTAGAAGTCCTTAAAGAATCACAGGGAAAAAAAAAACTGCTAAACAGGTAGAAGTCCTTAAAGAGGAAACACAAAAATCCCTTAAGTAATTACAGGAAAACACAACCAAACAAGTGATGGAATTGAAGAAAACTATCCAAGACCTAAAAAGGTATGTAGCAACAATGAAAAAAAAAAAAAAAAAAAAAAAAAAAAAAAAAAAAAAAAAAAAAAAAAAAAAAAAAAAAAAAAAAAAAAAAAAAAAAAAAAAAAAACAAAGGGAGACAATTCTGGAGCTAGAAAGCCTAGGAAAAAAAATCAGGAACCATAGATGTGAGTATCAGCAACAGAATAGAAGAGATGGAAGAGAGAATCTCAGGTGCAGAATATTCCATAGAGAACATGGGCACAACAATCAAAGAAAATGCAAAATACAAAAAGAATATAACTCAAAACATCCAGGAAATATAGGACAGGATGAGAAGACCAAACCTAGGGATAATAGGGGTAGATGAGAATGAAGATTATCAACTTAAAAGGCCATCAAATATCTTCAACAAAATTATAGAAGAAAACTTCCCAAACCTAAAGAGAGAGAGATGCCATGAACATACAAAAAGCCTACAGAACTCCAAATAGACTGGACCAGAAAAGAAACTCCTCCTGACACATAATAATCAGAACAACAAATGCACTAAATAAAGACAGAATACTAAAAGCAGTAAGGGAAAAAGGTCAAGTAACATATAAAGGCAGGCCTAATAGAATTACACCAGACTTCTCACCAGAGACTAAGAAAGCCAGAAGATCCTGGGCAGCTGTTATACAGACCCTAAGAGAACACAAATGCCAGCCCAGGCTGCTATATCTAGCAAAACTCTCAATTAACATAGATGGAGAAAACAAAGTATTCCATGACAAAACCAAGTTCACACAATACCTTTCCACAAATTCAGCCCTTCAAAGGATAATAACATGAAAACACCAATAAAAGAAAAGAAATTATACCCTTGAAAAAGCTAGAAAGTAATCCTACAACAAATATAAAAGAAGATAGCAACAAGAGCAGAATCCCAACTTTAACATCAAAAATAACAGGAAGCAACAATTACTTTTCTTCAATGTCTCTTAATACCAATGGACTCAATTCCCCAATAAAATAACATAGCCTAATAGACTGGCCACACAAACATGACCCAACATTTTGCTTCTTAAAGGAAACCCATCTCAGGAAAAAAGACAGACCCTACCTCAGAGTGAAAGGCCAGAAAACAAACTTCCAAGCAATGGGTCCTCAGGAACAAGCTGGAGTAGCCATTCTAATATCGAATAAAGTTGACGTTCAACCAAAAGTTATCAAAAAAGACAAGGAGGGGCACTTCATACTCATCAAGGCAAAATCTACCAAGATGAACTCTCAATTCTAAATATCTATGCTCCAAATGCAAGAGCAGCCACATTCATTAAAGAAACTTTAGTAAAGCTCAAAGCACACATTGCACCTCATACAATTATAGTGGGAGAATTCAACACTCTGCTCTAACCATTGGACAGATCCTGGAATCAGAACTAAATGGAGACAAATGGACACTAACAGAAATTATGGAGCAAATGGATTTAATAGATATCTAGAGAACATTTTATCCTAAAACAAAAGGATATACCTTCTTCTCAGGCAGATACAAAAATATTGAAATTATCCCATGCATCCTATCAGATCACCAGGCACTAAGGCTGATCTTCAATAACAGCATTAATAATAGAAAGCCAGCATTCACATGGAAACTAAGCAATACTCTACTCAATAATACCTTGGTCAAGGAAGAAATAAAGAAAGAAATTAAAGACTTTTTAGCGTTTAATGAAAATGAAGCCACAACATACCCAAACTTACAGGACAAAATGAAGGCATTCCTAAGAGGAAAACTGATAGCTCTCAGTGCCTCCAAAAAGAAATTAGAGAGAGCATACAGTAACATCCTGACAGCACACCTAGAAGCTCTAGAACTAAAGGAAGCAAATTCACCCAAGAGGAGTAGACAGCAGGAAATAATCAAACTCAGGGCTGAAATCAACCAAGTGGGAAAAAAAAAAAAAACTATTCAAAAAATCAACCAAACCAGAATCTGGTTCTTTGAGAAAATCAGTAAGATAGATAAACCCTTAGCCAGACTCACTAGAGGGCACAAGGACAGTATTCTAATTAACAAAATCAGAAATGAAAAAAGGATACCTAATAAAAGATCCTGAGGAAATACAAAATATAATCAGATCCTACTATAAAAGGCTATACTCAGCAAAAGTGGAAAACCTGGATGAAATGGAAAACTTCCTAGATAGATACCAGGTACCAAATTTAAATCAGGATAAAATTAATGATCTAAACAGTCCCATTTCTTCTAAAGAAATAGATGCATGTAGTGAGCTGCTCCCAAGTCGGCTCTGTTGCCATTTTAAGATGGCACTGACATCTTGTTACCACCCCTCATTTAGAGCCAGTAAACGACCCAAAAGCACGTGCACCTGTTGTTTAACTGTCACCCAGCCTGGGGCTTAATTGAGTAATGGCCCATCAGCCAATCCGGTTAAGACATGCCTCTTCCTTGGCTATATAAGCTGAGGCTTTTTCGGGCTCTGGGTCTTCCTCTTTCAATGCTTCAATGAAGAGCATTCTGTAGAAGGACTCTGAATCTGGTGTTCATGTGAGTTCCTGAGGGCAGGAAGATAGTGAGACTCACAGCTGGTGCCAAAACCAGGAATCTCATCATCAAAGGTGCCGAGGCGAGGAGACCCTCCGGAGACGGAGCAGAGTTCAGAACTACAGAAATTGGTTTGGTTCTGAGAGGTATGCACCCTGTATTCTTAGGGATTGAAATAAACTTTATGCAGGCAGGAGAAGCTTTTCTTGAGCTCGGCTTTGTTTTTGTAGCAACTCTTGGCTTTATACTTTTGCTACATTGTTTCCACCGTTTTAACTGGTACTCTCCTATACAAAGGAGTAATTCACACTCTGTAGTGGAGCTGCTTCAGAAGCTTCTGAAGGAGCAAGAATGTAACTTCTCTGCTCGAGTGCTGAGAAATTTCTGCAAAGAGGTTAATGTGGTGGCACCTTGGTTTGCAGTCTCAGGCTCCCTCACAGTTCCATCTTGGGAAAAGTTAGGAAGGGATATTGAGGCTGTGGCTAAGTATGGCAGAGTCAAGAGCTCTACACGGGCTGTGTGGCAGTTAGTTCATTCCTGCCTAATAGAAGGGAAACAGTCATCATCAGTGCAAGCTAGTCAGGATGCCTTAGAGGAATTACAGGACAGGCTATCAGAAACGGAACCGGAAAGGCGCCAAAAGGAAAAGAGTAACAGGGATATATGTAAGAAAAAAGGCCCTTCCCGAGAGGAGAAGGCTCGGGAAGAGGGAGATTGGGGAAAGGACGCCCTGGGAGAGATTAAGAAGGTGAAAATTAAAATAAAGAAACCTAGGTCTCTTTATCCGTTAAAAGATTTAGAGGCTCTAGAATTTGGCTGTTCCAGTTTAGAGTAACTGGACTCCTCCGATGAGGAGGACTTAGAAGGAGAGGCAGCGCGCTATGAGAGTGAGAAATATCATCCTAGTGACAGATGCACGGCTGCAACTAAAAGAAAAATTAAAAACTTGGAAGGTCCTGAACACTGCTGCAGCAGCCTCTCCTGCGATTCTGCCAAGCGCTCCATCACCTTATGCAGGACCTCCATCAAACTCATTCCTTTCAAAGGAAGAGCAACAGTTAATGTCCCGAGCATTCCCGGTATTTCAAGGGGAAGGTAATGCTCGTGTCCATGCTCCTGTAGAATTTAAAGACATAAAGGAGCTTGCAGAATCAGTTAATAAATATGGAGTTGATGCAAATTTTACTATTATGCAGCTTGAGAGACTTGCTGCCTCACACATGACCCAAATGATTGGGAAAACACTGTAAAGTCCGCCCTTCCCAGTATGGGACAATACATGGAATGGAAAGCTCTGTGGCATGATGCCCTGCAAGCTCAGGCCAGAATAAACGCTGGTGCAATGGCTCCACAGAACACATGGACATTTGACTTACTCACAGGACAAGGGCAGCATGCTGCTGATCAAACCAGATTTGACTGGGGAGCATATGCACAAATTTCTGCTGCTGCTATTAGAGCTTGGAAGAATTTATCAAAAAAGGGGGAGGTAGGGAGAAACTTGACTAAGGTCATTCATAGCACCCACGAATCCTTTGCAGACTTTGTAGCCAGAATGACAGAGGCAGCGGGTAGAATCTTTGGTGACCCAGAGCATGTTAAGCCATTAATAGAACAGCTAGTCTTCGAGAATGCAACTCAAGAATGTAGAACAATTATAGCCCCTAGAAGACATAAAGGTCTAACAGACTGGATTAAGGCATGCAGAGGAATTGGCGGACCATTGACTAATGCAGGGCTTGCAGCTGCCATTCTTCAAAGTCAGGGACGACCAGGCCAGAAGCAGCAGTTATGCTATAATTGTGGTAGACCAGGTCACCTTAGAAGGGATTGCTGTGTCACTGCAGGAGGAAGAAAAGTACCCGGGTTGTGCTCTAAATGCAAAAAGGGATACTACTGGGCCAATGAATGCTGTTCAGTAAGGGACATTCAGGGTAAAATCATACAACATAATGTTCCTGTTAATGTTAGTAATGACTCTTTTTCAAAAAATGGATATCAGGGCCCCAAGTCTCAGGGCCCCAAAAAATATGGGACACAAATGAACTCCCCACAAATAGCGCTACCTGTCGAGCGACAAGAGGCTCGGCAGGAGTGGACCTCTGTGCCACCTCCAAATTCTTTTTTTTTTCCTCTTTATTAGATATTTTCTTCATTTACATTTCTCATAATATCCAGAAATTTTCCCTTACCCTCCCGCGTCCCCTCCCTGCTCCCCTACCCACCCCCTCCCACGTAATGGCCCTAGCATTCCCCTGTACTAGGGGATATAGAGTCTGTATGACCAAGGGGCCTCTCCTCCCAATGATGGCCAACTAGGCCATCTTCTTCCATATATGCAGCTAGAGACATGAGCACCGGGGGAACTAGTTAGTTCATGTTATTCTTCCACCTAGAGGGTTGAAGACCCCTTCTGCTCCTTGGGTACGTTCTCTAGCTCCTACCTTGGGAGTCCTGTGTTCCAACTAACAGCTGACTGTGAGCATCCACTTCTATGTTTACCAGGCACTGGTATAGCCTCCCACAAGACAGCTATATCAGTTCCCTTTCAGCATTATCTTGATGGCATATGCTATAGTGTTTATTTTGGTGGGTGATTATGGGAGGGATCCCTGGCAGCTGCTGTCACTGGTTGGTCCATCCTTTTGATTCAGCTTCACACATGATCTCTGTAACTCCTTCAGTGTGTGCTTTGTTCTTAATTCTAGGAAGGGGCAAAGAGACCACATTTTGAACTTCATTCTTCTTGAGATTCATGTGTTTAGTAAGTTGTATCTTGGGTAGTCTAGGCTTNGATCTTAGCCA
Organism: Mus minutoides; assembly: GCA_902729485.2. Taxonomy (NCBI): domain Eukaryota; kingdom Metazoa; phylum Chordata; class Mammalia; order Rodentia; family Muridae; genus Mus; species Mus minutoides. Next base: position 36,991 of record LR750820.1, read on the forward strand.
TTCTTACTGGTGTGAGGTGGAATCTCAGGATTGTTTTGATTTGCATTTCCCTGATGATTAAGGATGTTGAACATTTTTTCAGGTGCTTCTCAGCCATTCGGTATTCCTCAGTTGAGAATTCTTTGTTTAACTCTGTGCCCCACTTTTTAATGGGGATATTTGATTTTCTGGTGTCCACCTTCTTGAGTACTTTATATATATTGGATATCAGTCCCCTATCCGATTTAGGATTGGTAAAGATCCTTTCCCAATCTGTTGTTGGCCCTTTTGTCTTGTTGACAGTATCTTTTGCCTTACAGAAGCTTTGCAACTTTATGAGGTCCCATTTGTCAATTCTCGCTCTTACAGCACAAGCCATTGCTGTTCTATTCAGGAATTTTTCCCCAGTGCCCATACCAAATTCTTATTAATGCCATCTATGGGCATTCAACCAGTCCCTGTAGACTTCCGGGGACCACTGCCAACAGGAAGTGTGGGGCTTATACTTGGCCGTTTCTCACTTACCCTAAAAGGCCTAGTAATAGATCCGGGAGTTTTAGATCAAGACAGCACAGGGGAACTTCAAGTCCTCTGCTCTAGCCCTCAAGGCATTTTTTCAGTTTCCCCTGGAGACCATATTGCTCAATTACTTATTCTACCAAGTATGCATGACTATTTTCCATCCACACACCTAGAAAGAGGTGATAGACAATTTGGTTCCTCTGGGACAGATTCGGCCTATTTAGTAGTAGATCTAAAAACCAGACCTACCTTGCAATTGACTGTAGAAGGAAAAATATTTACAGGGATCTTGGATACAGGAGCCGATAAAAGCATTATCTCCTCCACTTGGTGGCCTAAGGCATGGCCTGTTATTCAGTCAAGTCACTCTCTTCAAGGATTGGGTTATGAATCTAGCCCTACCATTAGTTCAAAAATGTTGCATTGGCAATCAGATGATGGCAAGGAAGGACAGTTTATACCCTATGTGTGGCCTTTGCCTGTTAACCTTTAGGGAAGAGATATTTTACATAAATTGGGCCTTACTCTTACAAACGAATACTCTTCACAATCTATTGACATGATGAAAAGGATGGGTTACCAAGAAGACAAAGGACTAGGGAGAAAAGAACAAGGAAGATTGGACCCAATGCCGCAGGAAGCAAATAGGGGCAGACAAGGATTGGGTTTTCCCTAGCTGCCATTGAGGGTTCTATGCCCATACCATGGCTTACAGAGGAAAGCGTATGGGTTCCACAATGGCTGTTATCCTCTGAAAAACCTGAGGCAGCCAATAGAGTAATCAACGAACAGTTAAAATTAGGACATTTGGAGCCCTCCACCTCGCCATGGAACACACCAATTTTTGTAATTTAAAAGAAATCAGGAAAATGGAGACTGCTCCATGACCTGAGAGCTATAAATGTGCAAATGTGGCTCTTTGGTTCGGTGCAACGAAGTTTGCCCTTGCTATCGGCTTTGCCTAAGCAATGGAAAACTATTATAATAGATATTAAAGATTGTTTCTTTTCTATTCCATTATGTCCACAAGATAGACAAAGATTTGCTTTTACAGTCCCAACTATTAATCATTTTGAATCTGATAAAAGGTATCAATTGAAAGTTTTACCTCAAGGTAAGGCTAATAGTCCAACCATATGTCAACTTTTTGTACAAATGGCTCTGGAACCTGTAAAACACCAATATCCCTCCTTACTATTGATTATTTACATGGATGACATTCTTATGTGCCATAAAGATCTGGAGGTTTTAGAGACCTCCTACCCATTGTTAGTAAAAACTTTGGAACAATGGAATCTTTATATCGCCTCAGAAAAGGTTCAGATTTCAGAAGTTGGCTCCTTTCTGGGAATGGTTATCTACCCAGATAAGATAGTACCTCAAAAATTGGAAATAAGAAGGGATAATTTATACACCTTAAACGATTTTCAAAAATTATTAGGGGATATAAACAGGCTCAGACCTTTTCTTAAAATTCCATCAGCAGAATTAAAACCTTTATTTGACATTCTGGAAGGCGACACACATATTTCTTCACCTAGAGCCTTAACACCTGAAGCTAGTAGAGCCCTTCAAATAGTGGAAAAAGCCTTACAAAGTGCACAGTTACAAAGAATAAATGAGAATCAGACATTCGACTTGTGTGTCTTTAAGACCAGACACTTACCCACAGCAGTACTATGGCAAGAGGGACCCCTCTTGTGGATTCACCCTAATGCCTCTCCTGCAAAAATTATAGAGTGATATCCAGATGCTATTGCTCAGCTTGCTCTTCGTGGTTTAAAAGCAGCTATTACTCACTTTGGCAGAGAACCACAGAAGTTAATTGTGCCCTATACTGCCCATCAAGTTCAAGTTTTGTCGGCTACTTCAGACAATTGGACGGTCTTACTTACCTCCTTTAGTGGTAAGGTAGACAACCGCTATCCAAAACATCCTATTTTACAATTTGCTTTAACACAGGCTGTGGTGTTTCCGCATGTTTTATCCCCAATCCCCCTGCCACATGGCACCAATGTATATACAGATGGTTCTAAGACAGGTATAGGAGCTTATGTGGTAAATGATAGAGTCATGACCATACAGTATTCAGAGTATTCTCCACAAATTGTGGAATGCATGGTAGTTTTAAAGGTCTTAGAAGAATTCTCAGAGGCCCTAAACTTTGTGTCAAATTCCTATATGTAGTCAATGCAGTAAAAATTTTAGAAGTGGCTGGAGTAATAAAACCAGCTAGTAGATTGGCAGAAGTTTTTTGTAAAAATCCAGAATGTCTTGCTTAAAAGGATAAATCCTGTGTATATTACACACATAAGGGCCCATTCAGGGCTTCCAGGACCCATGTCACATGGCAATAATCTGGCAGATCAAGCTACTAGGATGATAAATGTGGTCTTCTCATCAAAATTGGATAATGCAAAAGACTTTCATAAGAAATTTCATGTTACAGCACAGACACTCCGCCATAGATTTAATATTACTAGAAAAGAAGCTAGAGACATTGTCATACAATGTCAAAATTGCTGTCAGTTTTTGCCTGTGCCTCATGTGGGTATCAACCCAAGAGGTATCCAGCCCTTACAAGTGTGGCAAATGGATGTTACTCATGTCTCATCATTTGGGAAATTACAATTCCGACATGTATCTATTGACACCTATTCAGGGATAATTGCCGCTACACCCCTAACTGGAGAAAAGACCATTCATGTTATCCAACATTGCCTAGAAGCATGGAGTGCTTGGGGCAAGCCGAAGTTCTTAAAAACCGATAATGGACCGGCTTATACATCAGAAAAATTTAGACAGTTTTGTTGTCAAATGGAAGTGACCCAACTTACTGGGCTGCCATATAATCCTCAAGGTCAAGGAATTATTGAACGAGCACATCGTACAATTAAATCCTATCTAACAAAACAAAAAGGGGGAGCCGGAGATACACTACCCCTGGTGCCTAGAGTTACAGTCTCTATAGCACTACTTACTCTTAATTTTTAAAATTTGGATAACTATGGACAGTCTGCAGCAGACAGACATTGTCAAGAGCCTAATAGTCCAAAAGAGGAGGTAAAATGGAAGGATGTCCTAACAGGGCAATGGAAAGGCCCGGATCCTATTTTAGTAAGGTCGAGGGGAGCTGTTTGTGTTTTCCCACAGGAAGAAAATAATCCCTTCTGGATCCCAGAAAGATTGACACGAAAGATTGCCCTACAAGAAGAAACAGATGAAGGTCGGCTGGCTTCTCCTCTTGGTAATGATTGTAACCCTAATACTGTTAGGGTTATGGATACCAGGAATATGGAGTGAACCTCGGTGGGGAATTGTTTTGACTTTTCCCATACCCATGCCAGTGATGTATGATGCTCAGGTATTTCCCAGAATGTCATTAGGAACAACTTACCTACCTTATGATGAACAGATACATGGGGTAGAGCAAAATAAGAGTTTTAATCTAGAAGGCAGCCTATGTTTTATTTTCAGCACAAACTTATACAATTATATAATCAATCGGCTGCCTGGATAAAAGAGATGGGAACGGAATTTAATAATACCTTCCCGGATTTAATTTTACCTCCATTCAATATAAAAATTTTATATATGCAACTAACTTGTCTAAGGTTTTGTCTAGACATTTATTACAGAATTGGACTGCTGATTTTGACGATGCCCTCTGAGGACTGCGATTTGCCGTTACTCAAGTTAATTCTACACGCCTGGACCTGTCAATGACGGAAGGCTTTTCCACATGGATCTCATCGGCCTTTTCCTACTTTAAGGAATGGGTGGGAGTGGGATTTTTTGCTATTATTTTTGGATGTGGTATCTTATTTTTATTATGGATGGTTTGCAGGCTAAAATCTCAACAAACATATGACAAGGTGGTGATTGCTCAGGCGCTTGCTGCATTGGAGCAAGGAACTGCTCCAGATGTTTGGCTCTCTAATAACAGGTCATGGCACTCACCCTAGAATAATTTTGCAGATAAGGATTGTTGCTTGGTTGCTTTATGGAATCATATGCTAGACCAACCTAAGACAGGGACCTATTGGTAAATAGTTTTCCCAGGGACAGGTAAGGCTAGCAATGGATGTCCACAGTAACCTAGTCAGTTGTTCCTTAGCCCCTGCACACCAGAGGACTTGGTTCCATTGCACCTGGTGGGGTAAGGAAGACATGTTTATGAGCCTTGATCGCTTAGGCCCCCAACAATAGGACCTTAGCCAAATCAGGCCTTGTTAGTATAAGAAACATCCAAGCATTGCAATGTCTAGGCCAGACCTTGCTCAAACAAAACAAAAAGGGGGAGATGTAGAGAGCTGCTCCTGAGTCGGCTCTGTTGCCATTCTAAGATGGCACTGACATCTTGTTACCACCCCTCCTTTAGAGCCAGTAAACGACCCAGAAGCACGTGCACCTGTTGTTTAAATGCCGCCCAGCCCGGGGCTTAATTGAGTAATGGCCCAGCAGCCAATCCGGTTAAGACATGCCTCCTCCTTGGCTATATAAGCCGAGGCTTTTTCGGGCTCTGGGTCTTCCTCTTTCAATGCTTCAATAAAGAGCATGCTATAGAAGGACTCTGAATCTGGTGTTCGTTTGAGTTCCTGCGGGCAGGAAGATAGTGTGACTCAGAGAAGCAGTCATCAATAATCTCCCAACCAAAAAAAAAAAAAAAAAAAAAAAGCCCTGTACCAGATGGGTTTAGTGATGAGTTGTATCAGACCTTCGAAGAAGACCTAATTCCAACTCTCCTCAAACTATTCCACAAAATAGAAACAGAAGGTACTCTACCCAATTCATTCTATGAAGCCACAATTACTCTGATACCTAAACCGCACAAAGATCCAACAAAGAGAACTTCAGACCAATTTCTCTCAGGAATATTGATGCAAAAATATTCAAAAAAATCTGTGCAAACTTTATCCAAGAACACATCAAAATGCTTATCCACCATGACCAAGCAGGCTTCATCCCAGGGGTGAGGGATGGTTTAATATATGGAAATCCATCAACGTAATACACTACATTAAAAAAAAAAAACTCAAATACAAAAACCACATGATCATCTTGTTAGATGCAGAGAAAGCATTTGACAAAATCCAACACCCTTTCATGATAAAAAGTGGATATTAACCCAGAAACCTAGAACACAAGATACAATTTGCAAAATACAAGAAAATCAAGGAGGAAGTCCAGCATGTGGATACTTCATTCCTCCTTTGAATCGGAAACAAAAAACCAATCAAAGGAGTTACAGAGACAAAATTTGGAGCTAAGAGAAACGGATGAACCATCTAGAGACTACCCCACCTGGGGATCCATCCCATAATCAGTCACCAAACTCAGACACTATTGCATAGGACAGCAAGAGTTTGCGGAAGGGACCCTGATATAGCTATCTCGTATGAGGCTATGCCAGTGGCTGGCAAATACAGAAGTGGATGCTCACAGTCATCTATATTATGGCACATAGGGCCCACAATGGAGAAGCTAGAGAAAGAACCCCAGGAGTTTAAGGAGTCTGCAACCAGATAAGAGGAACAACAATATGAACTAACTAGAACAACCAGAGCTTGTGTCTCTAGCTGCATATATAGCAGAAGATGGCCTAGTCAGCCATCATTGGGAAGAGAGACCCCTTGGTATTGCAATCTTTATATACCCCAATACAGGGGAACACCAAGGCCAAGAAGTGGGAATACTTGGACAGGGGAGCAGGGTGGGTGGAGGGGAGAGCGAACTTTAGGGATAGCATTTGAAATGTAAGTTAAGAAAATATCTAATAAAAAAAATAAAAAGAGAGAGTAAGTTAGAGCAGAATTGTTGATTGTAAGTTCAATGCTGTAGATTGATATATATTTTATTTTATAAGTTCATTTCATAAGGTAAAATTCATAGTTTACTTTTTAAGTATGGCCCACTCTCAGCATGGCCTTACCTTACCATGGTTCATGCCTGTGGCTTTTTCTTTGAACATGACCTAAAATGAATATTTGTATTGATGATTAATCTGCCAAATCCCATTTTAATTCCTGCTGAATTTTACAAGCTTGTACCACATTAAAGCTTACTGAATTCCTTTTCATGCAGGTTTATGTACTATTTTATGATGATGGATCACAATGTGCTCTTAATTAAACATTATTTTATCTTTCTGGCAAAACAACACAAATTTAATTTTATATCAACTCTTCTAACTTCCTAAAATTATTTGAATCAATTCAGGAATTCTATAAAATCATGACTACAACTAAACAGCACTAGTCCATAAAAGTTCATATTCATTTTGATCTATAGGACATTTTACCCAATAAGGTGGGCTAATCAATTATAAGAGACTATAGATACCCTGTCACACTAAGTCTGAATATTGAGCAATACAGTAATGACCAGCACAATACCATCAAAGCAATCTTGGGACACAGCTTTTTTGAGGAATGGGCCATTCCTTTCACCCATTGCAGCCATGCAACTGGTGGACCATCTACAGAGAATTTAGTTGCCAACTGCAGCTCCTCCTGCTTGGTACCTGCTAAAACAGAGAACAACTCTGAAAATCAGTTTGGTGGTTCCTCAGAAAATTAGACATAGTACTACCAGAGGCCCCAGCAATACCATTTCTGGGCATATATCCAGAAGATGCTTTACCATGAAAAAAGGACACATGCTCAACTATGCTCATAGCAGCCTTATTTATAATGGCCAGAAGCTAGAAAGAACAGAGCAATGAGTACAGAAAAATGTGGTACACATACACAATGGAATACTACTCAGCTATTAAAAACAATGAATTCATGAAATTCTTAGACAAATGGATGGGGATATAAAATATCATCCTCAGTGAGGTAACACAATAATAAAAGAACAGATATGGTATACACTCACTGATAAGTGGATATTATCCCAGAAGCTCAGAATACCAAAGATACAATTCACAGACCAAATGAAGCTCAAAAAGAAGGGGGAAAAAGTATTGATACTTCGGTCTTCTTAGAAGGGGCAACAAAATACCCATGGGAGGAGAAACAGAGACAAAATGTGGAGCAGAAAATGAAGGAAAGACCACCCAGACACTGCCCCACCTGGGGATCCATCCCATAGACAGTCACCAAACCCAGACACTATTGTGGATGCCAACCAGTGCTTGTTGACAGGTATAGCTGTCTCCTGAGAGGCTCTGCCAGTGCTTGACAAATACAGAGCTGGATGGTCTAGGTCAACCATTGTACTGAGCACAAGGTCCGCAATGGAGAAACTAGAGAATGGCCCAAAGGAGGTGAAGGAACTTGCAGTCTCATAGAAACAGCTATATGAACTGACCAATACCCTCATATTTCCCAGGTACAAAACCACTAACCTAAGAATATACATGGAGGGACACATGGCTCGAGCAACATATGTAGCCTTGTTGGACATCAATGGGCTGAGAGGCCCTTGGTGCTGAAAAGGCTTGAGACAGCAGTGTAGAGGAATACCAGGACAGGGAAGCAGGAGTGGGTGTGTTGATCAGCATAGGAAAAAGGAGTGGGATAGTGGGTTTTCTTATTGGAAACCAGAAAAGGGGATAACATTTGAAATGTAAATTTAAAAAATCTAATAAAAAAAAGAGAGAGAGAGAGAAGAAGGATTGAAGGAGCTCAAGGGGATGGCAACCCCACAGGAATGAAAACAGTTATCAACTAACCTGGACCTCTCAGAACTTCCAGAGACTAAGCCACCAACCAAAGACCATACATGGGCTGGTAAATGGCCTATTGCATATATGTATCAGAGGCCAACCTTGTCTGGACTCAGAGGGAGAGGATGTTCTAAAACCTCCTAGAGATTTTATTCTCCCAGGAAGGGGGATGCAATGTAGAACGAAGTAGAGGTGAGTGGTTTGTGGGGACTACTCTTAATGAGGAAAAGCAGAGGAGAAATGAGGTAAAAAAAAAAAAAAAAAAAAAAAACTATGCAAAGAGAGAGTGGGAAGGGAGCATTTTTAGAATGTAAATAATTAAAAAATGTAAAAATACATGTTATTCATTTTTAACAAATTTAATTAAGAAAACTTACATATAATAAAATACACTGTAAATCTTTTAAAAAAGAAGGTTGAAGGTTTGTTCCTGGCTTCCAATTAAAATGCCATCAGTGGAAAAGGCTTGACTGGTTACAAATGATGGAAGGGTCTGGCTCCCTATCCCCAGTTTTAGGGAGTCTTTCCTACGGACATCCTTATTGATTCTAGTAGATTCCTACTACACTAAGTTTATAACTCATCTCCTCAGTTGCTCTCATTTCAATTGTCTCTCCCAGTGCTCAATTCCCTTATTCTCCTCCTCACCTGATCCTTCTTCTTCTCCTTTCCACCTAACCCAAGTCCAGCCACCAAATTCATTCTAATTCCCCATCTCAAGAAGATCTATGTATCATCTTTGACCCCTTTTTGTTACTTAGTCTCTCTGGCTCTGTGGATTATAGCATAGTTTTTCTTTACTGAAGATCTACTATCTAGTTATAAATGAGTACACCATTATTGTCTTTCTGGGTCTGGGTTTCCTCAGGATGATATTTTTGTCTAATCAAACTGTCAGTTGTGAAGCATTGTGAGGCCTGGACATTTCTGAAAGACAATGGAAGAGAAGTGGAACTAAGGGAGAAGGGATATGGGAGCAGGTAACTGGAAGGAGTGGAGAGTGAAAACTGCAGTCACCTGGTAATGTCTTAAGGAAGAATAAAAAATACTTTTAAGAAACAGAAAACTGCTTATCATTAATAAGTTGCTTTTATTCCAGAAATATTACAGGGAAGATTTGACATATTCCAAGCCAATAAAGGTAATACACGATCTCATAAATGGACCAAAGACAGTAACCATGGGAACATCAATAGATGGGTAAAGGCCATTCACAGAAGTCATTGGACTTTAATTATAAAGTAATTTAATTCACAAAAGTCACTGGACTTTGATTCAATCAAGTAAATGTGCTACACAAGCTTTGAATAAAAGCAATTTATCACTCATGTACCTGTTCACACACATAATTGCTTATAAACATTTCTTTATTATCATGTAAAAGATTGTAAAATAATGTATTTAAGACTGGCTATGGTTACTCTTTATATTGTCCAAACTGTGCACATAATTATTACTTTATGCCTTAAACACCTAAATAAGTTAAAATTTAATAATAAAATTAAAATTTCGTTTTGAATTTGTGTTCAATTTGAGTTACAAGTAAAATTCAAAATACCATGTTATTCAGGGGCTTCAATGAATGGTCAATACTGTGGGTTATTTTTTAACAACTCAGATCATTTTACATAATTCTCTTCAGGCATGCCAGAGAACATTGACATAAGTGACTTACTCAAACAATTCCTGGTCCACACAGGTTTGCAATGAGACTCAAGATTCAGACTTGTGGAATCTGAACAAAAAAGATTGTCTGTCCTTCTCAAGCGGTACTATGAAAATAAATGTTTTGACCACCCTAATATCCACAGGCACCAATAATTTTAACTTCAGTATAGGGGCGGATTTCATTTTCACCCAAACCAACCTGAAATAGACAAACGTGAAGAGCACCTCTTAGTATGAGAAACTGTTTTGTTTGATAGAAGCACAATATTTATAGAAAGTGAGACTGAAGAGAACTCTACTGTGTGTTACTGAATGGTGGATTGGCTTAGGACATTGATTATGATATTCAATACATGATTGGATGGAGTCTGCTAAATTTATTTTTAATCAGTTGAAATTGAATGAAAGATTCTGAGAATCCTGATCATCATGGGGTGACAGCAATGTTTCTGTTTCTTTATTGCAGAGCACTTACTCACGGTTAATGCCTGGTAGACCTATTGAACTAAACTCTGTATAGAAATGGTTATATTCCCCATTTAAAAAATGGGGCACAGAGTTATAAAAGGAATTCTCAACTGAGGAATACCGAATGGCTGAGAAGCACTTGAAAAAATGTTCAACATCCTTAATCATCAGGGAAATGCAGATCAAAACAACCCTGAGATTCCACCTCACACAAGTAAGAGTGGCTAAGATCAAAAATTCAGGTGACAACAGATGCTGGCGTGGATGTGGAGAAAGGGAAACACTCCTCCATTGTTGGTGGGAATGCAAGCTGGTTCAACCACTCTGGAAATCAGTCTGGCGGTTCTTCAGAAAATTGGACATAGTACTACAGGAAGATCCTGCAATACCTCTACTGGGCATATATCTAGAAGATATTCCATCTGGTAACAAGGACACATGTTCCACTATGTTCATAGCAGCCTTATTCATAATAGCAGAAACTGGAAAGAACCCAGATGTCCCTCAACAGAGGAATGGATACAAAAAATTTGGTATATTTACACAATGGAGTACTACTCAGCTATTAAAAACAATAAATATATGAAATTCCTAGGCAAATGGATGGTTCTGGAGGCCATCATCCTGAGTGAAGTAACCCATTCACAAAAGAACTTACATAACATGTACTCACTGATATGTGGATATTAGCCCAGAAACCTAGACTACCCAAGATACAATTTACTAAACACATGATACCAAGAAGAAGGAAGATCAAAATGTGGACACATCATCCCATCCTAGAATTAAGAACAGAGCACACATTGAGAGAGTTAAAGAGATCATGTGTGAAGCTGAATCCTAAGGATGGACCCAACGACTGCGGCTGCCAGGGATCCACCCCACAATCAGCCACCAAACATAGACACTATAGCATATGCCAGCAAGATGGTGCTGAAAAGGGCCCGGATATAGCTGTCTCGGGGGGAAAATATACCAATGCCTGGCAAACATGGAGGTGGAAGCTCACAGTCAGCAATTAGATGGAACACAGGGTTCCTAAGGAAGAAGGAGCTAGAGAAAGTACCCAAGGAGCTGAAGGGGTCTTCAACCCTCTAGGTGGAAGAATAACCACGAACTAACTAGTACCCCCTGAGCTCATGTCTCTAGCTGCATATATAGAAGAGGATGGCCTAGTTGGCCATCAGTGGGAAGAGAGGCCCCTTGGTCATGCAGACTTTATATGCCCCAGTACAGGGCAACGCCAGGGCCAAGATGTGGGAGCTGGTGGGTAGGGGAGCAGGGCCGGGAGAGGGGAGGGTATAGGGAAATTTCTGGATAACACTTGAAATGTAAATGAAGAAAATATCTAATAAAAGTTGAAAAAATGGTTATATTTAGCAGTATGCTTAGCATAAAATGAAAACCTATCCACACAAAAACTTGCAAATGAGCAAGTCAGAAAAAAACAAAACAAAACACTGAAAACTCTGTCAGCGGTGGTATAAAATTAATGGAATGTCTTACATTTACACAAGAGATTCCTGTAAAGCTATACCATAGATGAACTAAAGATATTTACACCAATTGAGATAACCATGACAGTGGGCCCCAAAGCACATGATTCCCTCTAGGTGAAATGACTAAATCAACAACTTTAGTTGACATGCTGCTGATTCGAGTTGATGTGGGGAAGGAGACAGTGGCAACTCCATGTTGAAATAATGTCAGATATTGAAGTGTACACACAAAATATATACAAAACAGGAGTTCTCAAAGAGTGCATATTAGGCTGTTAGAGAGTGTAACATGAAAAGTATGACTAACTAGCTGAGTGTTAATGCTGCACATGTGTTACCCAAAGATAATTCCCTGCTTTTTAATTTTTCAAAAAAGATTTGGAAAAGGCCAAGGCAGCTGAAGTTTCCATCCAAGGGGAAGGAAGTAAAATTCAAAGATCTTTATAGAGTCTACTCTATGTTTCATTTCTCTATGAACTGCACATGTAGTTGAGGGTTCACAATGGAACTGGAAAGATTCAGGAGTACAGAAGGTTTGAGATAAGACTGTGTGCAAGCCAGGCAATGGTGGCACATGCCTTTAATCCCAGCACTTGGGAGGCAGAGACAGGTGGATTTCTGAGTTCAAGGGCAGCCTGGTCTACTGAGTGAGTTCCAGGACAGCCAGTGCTCTGCAGAGAAACCCTGTCTCAAAAAAAAAAAAAAAAAGACTGTGTGCAAGCAGCACAGTATTCAAATGTTTATCAGTGATTCGACTGTAAGTAGCCTAGAGTGCAAAATTAGATTTCTGAAAACTTATATTCTGGCATTCTGTATTTACTAGTAGAATGATGTGGGAATATTTGTGGTAATAAAGCCAGTGACACAAATAAAATAAGGCTATGTATTTTTGACAAATTATATAAATTAAATCTTTACTAATTTAAACATGAATAAGTAGTTCTGCCTCTGTTTGAAGACAGTGATAGAAAACTTGAAAACTAGGTAAGAAAAACTGCATTAGGAAATATTGCAAGATATTATCTGCTACAAAGTCATCCTCCCTAGAATTATGTACATACATACAAGCAACACTGAATGAACTTAGTAGGTATGTGTGTGTAATGGTGATCCTGAAAGAGACAGTCATGAATTTGCAAGGGAGGGGGCACAGAGGAATTGGAAGAGAATAGGAAGGACTGAAAATGATGTAGATATAGTGCTAATGTATAAAATTGTCAAAAATAAAAAAATTAATATGAAGTAGATAAAATATTAAAAATATATAGATAAAAGAAAAATACATCCATCCTAAGGAAAGTACATAGGACAAAGTGCAGGCTGCCCAACTTTGAGGTGAGACTTTTGCAGCCATCAAGGGAGGAGGTTTGGGTGAATGAACACTGCTAGATCTCTTCCTTAGCAATCTTGTTTTGAAAAGTCTAAGTATACCACCACTTTGACTTCATCACAAGTCTTGAAAGCTTTGGAGGGAAATAAGCAGGAAGGCACCCAGAACCTTTGACATATTTAACAGTACGTACTGGACCATGTACAATTTGGGATTTAATCTCTTCAGCCAGTTTTTGATTTGTTGCTAATGCCTCCAGAGCTGAAAGAAATAATACATATGAATATAAACATGTGTTTTGTAGTTACTGTTCCCCCTTCTTAATATTTTCTGCATAGATATGCTTCTTTTCCACCGAGATTATGTTTGTTTTTTGCAGACATTAGACTTGTTCCTGAACATTTCTCTTAATTTACTCATCTCTTCAATGTGCATCTCCCCCACCACTTACTGTGAATGATGCTTTTTATGACTTACCATTAGAAAAAAACAGTCTGGAAGAGGAAAAATACTCTGCTCTTTAAGAGATCTCACAAATATTCTCTGGAATTCTGTTAGTTTGGCATTTTCTTCTCTGGGCTGTTGTACTTTATTTTCTTTTGTATTCTCGCCAATGTGAAGCTTATTTACATTTATTAAAGACTTACAGATAGCCTTAGAATTTTTTGACTGCTGGCTCACATATTTAAGACTGACTGTAATTAAGGATCAGCTCAGCAATTTTTTTAAAGATTTATTTTTTTTTATTTATTATATGTAAGTACACTGTAGCTGTCTTCAGACACTCCAGAAGAGGGAGCCAGATCGGATGGTCGTGAGCCACCATGTGGTTGCTGGGATTTGAACTTATCACCTTCGGAAGAGCAGTCGGGTGCTCTTACCCGCTGAGCCATCTCACCAGCCCCCAGATCACCACTTTTAAAACAGAAACTGTTCTCTGGGTCTTGGTAGAGACACCTATGCCAAGTATCACACATTGATTTTAATAATCTCTAGATTTTTAATGATCTACCTTCACATGTCCTCCCTGTAATATCTCCTGCGCATTCATGCAGGTGCACACCTATATTCAAATGTACTTATCTATCTATAATCATTCTGTCTATCACATTACAAATTGGACAAATGGATACATTAGTTAGAAATAACTTCCTTGACCATCTGTCTTTGGTCACATTTGTTCTTTGAAAATATATTCTTTGTACAAACCCAGACAATATCAATCAAATCTGTGAGATCTGAATAAGACAGTGGAGACAGATTCATAAAGCTTTTTCTAAGAAAATGGACACTCCATTTTCAATATGTATAATTCCATTTGAGAAAGAACACACACAAGTATACACAAACACACACACACACACACACACACACACACAGACACACACACACAGTTATTAGCCTCAGAACTTCTAGGTATAGAGAATTGTAGGAGTAGTTCACATATGTACTTAATTTAAATATTTTATGCATTAGAGACTGTGATTTCAACATTTTACATTTTAAAGCAGGCTACAGTTATCATCTGTCCAAGCTTCTCTGTTTTAAAAGGTGATATAAATTACATGTATATATTTGTTCTTCAGCATAACTTCAACATTGTTCTTTTTTGCATACCAATTGGGGTTCCTTGAGAATGGCTATTATAGTAAGTCTGCTTTTGTCCTGTTTTCTCGAGAATGAAATTAATGCTGGCTAGAAGGTCATGTTTTTTCATCTCATCATAACTGCAAGAAAACAGAATTGGTGGGGGTGATGGTAAGGAGAGAGAGAGAGAGAAAGACAGAGAGAGAGAGAAAGACACAGAGAGAGAGAATTAAACAAATTCTACTACTGTGTGATATAAAGTAGTCATATGTACAATTAACTTTCTCTCAACTCAAATGTCTGTCAGTCTCTCCTTTAGCAAATTATCAATAGTATCAGCTGAGGAGGCAGTTCTTTGGAAAGCAATTGAGGAATGAGTCTGATTCAAAGGACCGACCTTAAAAAAAAAGCCAGGCATGATGTTGACTGCCTGAAATCTCAGCAAGGCAGGAGAAGATATAAACAATTTGGCTGCGCATTCCGCCTACTCTACTTAGAGATTCCCAAATCAGACAGACAAATTGTGTCTAAGGAATTACACTTGAATTTGTGCTCTGATCCTCACATGAATACCTGTTCATGAATATACATGTTTCATACACAAAATCATGTACACATACAAAAATTGGAATACACCCTTAAATAACAAATAATTGAGAATGGTTGTAGGCAAATGTCTGTTTTCCAAATCATCTAAAAATATATATCAAATTTACTTCAATAAAACAATATTATACAGACATCAGTGAGCCCTTTGATAAGACTCAATGAGCAAAGGCACTTGTTACCAAGCTGCTTGCACTGACTTCATCCCCAAGACTAACGTGGATAAAGGATATAGCAAATTTGCTTAATTTGTTTCCTAGCTTCTCCAAACATAAACTGAAGCATTTACACACACACACACACACACACACACACACACACACACACACAAACACACACACACAAACACACACACACACACATTCACTCACACTGCATAATTTTAAATTTAACTGGATTGATTAGCAGACTAATATTTCAAGAAGACTATAATGACAATTTTATTATAATGATTAGGTGTAGTAATCATAACACAAAGGTCCAAACTATATTAACCAAGTCATTCTTCTAAAATCATTTTAAGTAAAATGCCTTCAATTCAGATCCACAAAGTTATTTACTATTAAACTATATCACATTCTTTTAACACAAAAGTAGAAATCACATGGAATTGTTCCCTACCTGAAAGCCCAGAATTCTTTAGAATCTGGATTGAGGGTCACATGTTTCTTTGCCCGGGTACTTCCTCTGTTGTTTACCAACCACACATCATACCCAGCATCTACTAGGATGAAGGCCAGGTTCTTGTCAGGAGGATTGGAAACCCATACACCATCAGTTGAAAACAAGCCTTGGAGAAAAAATACTACCATCTTTGGGGCTGCATAAACAATCATGAAAATGCTTTACACCATTTAGAGTCTACTGACAATTTATGCAAGAAAATCTAATACTCAAAATGGAACCAAAAGCTTTAGAAACTAGCATACAGTGATGTGTGCTAAGACTTCATTTCACTTATGTCAGTTAGTCAATCAATATGGAACTGCACACACAAAAAAGAGTTGTTTCTACAGAATCTTGATCTCCCTTCTACCACACCCTCATCAACCATAAATATTCTTATATCTGTTAATCTTTTAGATTTGATAGTTTGTAGTTATTTAAAAGGAATGCTTCATACCTTATAAAATAAAAGAGGTAGATGTACAAAACTATTAATTGCTAAACATCCAAAGATTAATATGCATTTTCATTTAAAATTCACTGGACTCTAAGATCAACAAGGGCTTCTAGGTGTATATGAGGAATGAACCAAGTCATTGTATTACCATTTGGAATATAAATTATGAATACTCACAACAGGAAACTAAGAGATCTTCCAGATGAAGTATGCTTGAAAAAATTTTAGGGGCTCTGAGTCCTCAGTAGAACAACATTCTTGTCCTCACAGTTACCAATGAAAGCTAGGTTTGTCTATAGAAGTATGTCCTTGTCCTCACAGAGATAAATGAAAGCTAGGTTCCTTTAAGCCCCTGTTGTTGTCATGAGCGCCAAGGATCTCTGATGTTCTTTTGAAATCACTGAGTTTGGAAGTACCTTTTTAGTAAGTCATTGCCTCAAGGTGCTGAGAGTTTCAGTGTTTATCTCACAAAGATCTCACCTGAAGTATTAGCATTGTTCTTCCCATGAGGAATTCGGTTAATTGGAAGAATGTGACCATCATCAGTCATAACCTCATATTCTTCACTTGGATATCCCCAGTGTTTAATAATCTCACTCTGGAAGAGAACACACACAGTAATGATTTTCATGAATTCTGTTTTATACTCACTCATTTCTTATGGTCGTTAAAATGGAATTATTTCTTCTTGGCATTAAGTCATCATTCTGGTCACATAGAGAGATGTAACAATTTAGAAAGGATGAAATAAATTAATAGAGATAACGCAAATGCATTTAATTTTATTAGTGTTAAGAATAGCTTATAAAATTGTAAATAGAACTAACTGAATACCCAGCTATACCACTCTTGGGCAGATACCCAAAAGATGCCTGTGCATGCTACAAGGGCACATGTTACACTATGTTCATAGCAGCCTCAATTATGATAGTCAAAAGTTGGAATCTACCCATATGTCTCACACATGGAAGAATGGATACAGAGAATGTTGTTAATTTACACAATGGAATACTACTCAGCTATAAACGAGGACATCATGAGTTTTCAAGCAAATGGATGGAAGTAGAAAATTTCATCCTTAGTAGGTAACTCAAATCCAAAAAATACATGTGTGGTATGAACTCACTAATATGTGAATATTATCCAAAAAAGTATAGAATACCCAGGACATAACAATGAGTACTCCAGAAGGTTAACAAGCTGAAGGACACAAGTGGGGAAGAAAGCAGTTATGGGGGCAGAGGGAGGGAGGGGCCTGGGAGTGAGAGGAGAAAGATAAGGGAGGATGTCCTGCAGTGGAGAATGGGAACTTGTAGAATCCACCTCTAGTGGTAGGACAAGTGGAGGGATGGGGTTGCCACCCCACAGTCAAAAGCTCTGACCCAGAATTGTTCCTGTCTGAAGGAACTCCAGGGACAAAAATAAAGAAGAAGGTGAGAGAAATGAGGTCCAGTGACAGGCCCAGATTGGGATCCAGCTCAAGCAGAGACCAGGGAATCTGACAGTGTTGCTGATGCTGAGGTGTTCTTGCAGACATCGTCCTAGCATGGCTACTTTCTGAGAAGCCAAACAAGCAGCTGAAAGAGTAATATACAGGCAAGAGGACACAACTAATATACTGGAAGGAAGCTGGGACCTCTGTGGTTGAACTGGGAAAAAGCTGAAAGAGCTTGAGGAGGAGGCTGAGCCCCATGCAAAGACCAGAAGCCTCAAGTGATCTTACTGCTGAGATCTCTCTAACACTGAGACACCAGCCAGGCAGCAAATGCCAACCTATATGAGGATTCCACCACAGATAAAGCAGAGGTTTCCTGGTCTGGCTTCAAGGAGAGAAGATGTAGCTAACTATCCAGAGACTGGAGGCTCTAGAAGGTTGGGAGTTCTTGTGGGGTGGAGTGGGGCTGGGGGTTATACTTTTGGGGATGTGGCTTATGGAGGAGGTATGGAATGGGTAGCTTTGGTGGGGGGGGGGGCAGACCAGGATGGGAATGAAGCCAGTATTATAAAAAATAATTAAAGAATTTAAAAATAAATTAAAAAAGAATAGCTTACAACATTCATGTTAGATTCAGGATTCTTGTTTGATGCAAATAAACAAAATGTTTTTCCAAGTACATGGAGAAAGCACATGGTTCTGAGCAGCCACAGCATTTTAAACCTGCAGAGAAATAGTTAATTTGTTGAAGGAGCCAAAGATATGGTAGTATGTATCTCAGTTTATTGCATATACATTGTGTCCATATGTAACCTTTCTTCACTGAAAATTTTCATATTCTAAGAACCTTAGAAGAACACA
Source organism: Mus minutoides (assembly GCA_902729485.2). NCBI lineage: Eukaryota > Metazoa > Chordata > Mammalia > Rodentia > Muridae > Mus > Mus minutoides. The sequence continues at coordinate 55,741 of LR750820.1, forward strand.
AAAATTTTAAAATAAATACAGCAGAAAACTATGGGACAAAGAACATCTTGGATATAGTTAAAAGTCGGCTTAGATATAATTAAAATTGACAATATGTTTTATAAAATATTTTTCTTCGTTGTTCCTAAAAACAAAATAATCCGAACTAATTTACTGATAAAACCTCACTGAGCCAATTTGAGGTTTACCCTAAAGGACTAAAATTAGTACACAATTTAATGGTTAATGATTTAAAGAAATTACTTAATTCAAAGGCCTTTAGATTATTTGCCTCAGAGTGAGGATAGGAGGAAAGGTTAGAAAATGATAGCAGAGATGAATGAGAAGCCAGGTGAATGGATTTCCACATTTGAAGATATGCATTCCAAGGAAGCCTGTCTTTCCACCATAACTTTCCTTGCCTTCTTTCATAACTATGTATAGCACATGTATTCTACCACTGTTCTTGAATTTTTAAAATATGTGCCTAAAAAAAGTGAGACATAAATATCTCTTTTCCATTCCCTCTAAGCCTTATTTCAATGTGTTATTTGAGAACAAAGTTTTAATAATCACAAATTTTTCAATTTAGGTGAGCCCAGTAGATAGCATCCCTTTTCGTGTTGTGAACACAGGATATGGCTCTTGTCTTTCTTTCATTTCACTTTATTTTACTTTTCAATTCCCTAATTTAAAGATACCAAGTAAGCTAAAAAAGAGATACATATTAGACAAATACTATTAGTAATAAAATCAGTATTGTAAATGTCAACATTCATGGTATGCCCACTCTGTAAATACCATCTAAATCATGTCTACATAACATGTAGCTGTTTTAATACTGAGCCTAAACTAATACAATTCATAGAGTAGTATCATACTCACTGTTACCAAATATAATTAATTTGATATCTTGTAGTCCGAATAAAATTTGAATTCTCTCTTTTTTTTTCCATCCTGCTCACTATATATATATATATATATATATATATATATATATATATATATATATATATATATATATATATATATATAGCATGGATGTATTTTTTGGATGAACTTTTCTAGAAATGGACAGTGCCTACTTTTACCATGAACTTGTATGCTTATCAAATCAAGTGTCAAATGTTGCCAAGCTCTCACAACTGACATGGTTTCTTAATTCTGGGCTCATCACCTCCTCTACAACTTCAACCTTAGTGTGAATACTGAAGCCTTCTTTAGATTTTAAGCTGGACAGCCACTCATCACGCTGTATTTTCCTCAAAATACTAATTATAACCATATTTTCTACTGAATAATTTGAAATCTGAGATATGTAGTACAGAATGAATCAAGTAATAATAGATGGCAATTGTAAACAATGCCACTTTAAAGACACTTTTCCCTGTAACTCACTTAAGAGGAACATATGTATAAATTTGGGGGATTATCTCTTCAGAACATCAAAATGACAAAGCATGAGAATCAAGGATGTTTTAAAACATTTAGAAATGTCTAACCCATAATCCCAGTAAAAAATCTGGCATATTGAGAGAATGTGTAGGGAACTAATTGAGAATGTGACTTGTGTACCAGGGTCTACTGCTGGGAGGTTGCTGTTCAGATTTACAGTACAAATACTGTGGAATCTTTTGGAAATGGGACCTTGTTTGAATTACTATGTTAGGAGGACCTCATCATTAAATGGATCCATGCTGTAATGCAGAAGTAGGTGTGGTATGGGTGGAAGTGATGATTCCAAAGGACATTTTGTTTTATATATATATATATATATATATATATATATATATATATATATATATATATATATACACACATACATATATAAAAGCAAAAAAAGGCATCTTGCTTGTCTCTATCACTTGATTCCTAGATGCCCCTGTCACCCCTTCTCCACATACTTCTCACTGTGTTATGTTGCCTGGCATTTTGCTGCCTCCAAAACTGAGCACCAACCATGTTCTAAAGTCTATAGAAGACTGAGCCACGTGGATTTATATTACAATGCATCCACTGAGTGGTGTTTTCTTTCAGACTCTGAAATTGGGCAAGATCATTGTTCAAATCAATCCCAAATAAATTATCTTTCTTACAGTAAATATCACAAGCACAATTACAGCTACTTGTAAACTGCATGTGGCAACTAATGGTTTATAAAAGTATTATATAAAAATTTAAGTAAAATGTACTGTCTCACAAGATATTTCTATTATTATTAACATTTCTGTGTTATCTTAAAGCTCTTTCTATAGAAGTATCTTTGTAAGTTCATTTCACAGGTTATCTTTTGTTCATTTTCTCTGTGTTTCTAATCTCTGCAGTTAGAACCTTTATCTCTTGCTCATAGCCATTGACTTTGGAATTGCTGGTTTGTGCAAACTACTTCTTCCTGGAATATCATTCTTCATAAGATCCTATTCCTTGTTTATTTGTGTTCTCTATTTTGAAGCTATCTTTTTATTGACATATTCACAGACTGTTAAACAGAGTATAGATTTACAGTTCATCTACTCCAATGTTGTTGTTTAATTTAATTAAAATTTTTTACACTTTGAAGCATTCTACCTTATTTGTGAAGTGTTTTTTATTGTACTTTATTCTATGATATGTAGCTTTATATGGCTCTATTTTCTCTTTCTTTTTCGTTAATACTTCCCTGTTATATAGGAAAAGCACTGGACCAAAAGGGACCCCAATGCTTGCAGAACAGAGACCCAAATGTAGGGTAGTGAATACAAGTATGAATGGACATTTGATCAAAGTGGAATATACTATTTCCTTTTTTAATTCATTCAGGGACTATGGTTAACACGCTGGCCCAACACCTTAATTCCCTGTAGCGATTAATTCTGAGAGCTGGCATGAAGGGTCTAATTTTCAGAGTTCTGATTTTTTTCTTTAAAGACAAATGTATTTCTCTTGTAAAAATGGTATAAATAAGTTCTCACATTATAAAGGGAATTATTTTATACACACACACACACACACACACACACATACACACACACACACACACACACACACACACACACACACACACAATAACCTAATGAGAAACAAAAGATCCTGCTTCAATGTTTCTGTGGGACTATACATCGCCAAAGTGATGGCACTGTTTGGTATGACTGAGATATGATTGGAAGAAAGAGCGAAATACAGAGTAAAGATATCAAGTTCTTAATATACCTTCAGCCAGGGTCATACATGGTCAATGCTATGCTCTTGGCTAACCTATTTAAGTTTGACTAAAGGCAGTGAGTATCACAGGACAATTGTGCTACTCTTATCACAACTGAGAAATATGGTTTGATACATTTAAGACTTAAACTTATCCAACTGCAAAGTTTAGTGTCCTCAGAGCCATATGTAGTGTCCAGAACTCATAATTCTCCTGCCTTAACTTCTGAATACTGGGGTAACAAATTGCACGACTTGCTCGATTGCTTTAATTTTCAATGCCACTATTAAATGGAATTAATTTATTTAGTGTTGAAGTGTATTTAGTATATCCACGTATGTCTAGGTGTACAAAATGAGTTTAATGGTTGTATGAAAGAGAGACTTCTATGTTTTCCTCTAAAATTAGAGAGGTCACTGTGTAGCATGGATGACACTGAAGCCAAGAATGGCCAACCTTACTTTGCTAGATTATTTTATTTATATGAAACTATACTATGGTTTATGAAGAGAGTTTTGTGTCAAGACTTCTTTGTATGGCCATAGTGCGAGTGTTTCTTGTAAAACTTGATTCCTCAGTGAAGCGCAATTCTGGTGGGGTAAGTGCGGGAGTACCCTCTCAAGGTGGAACAGAGGAGGAGATTGGGTGAAGAAATCGGGGAGTGGGGACCAGGAGGGAGAACAACTTCTGGAATATAAATAAATGAAATAATTTAATAAAAAGTGGGAAACAATACAATGAGTTTCTGTTAAGAATTTATTAGCATAATATCACTGATTGTAAAAGCGAGGGCAACTTAGTTCTAATTTTTTAAATAACTAAATAGAATTTCAATGTTAAGTAAATTTGTTGTCAGGAAACTATTTTTTACGTATCCAGAAAAGAATAAAATCAACAAGAATGTACTTTTCTTTTTCCTGCCAAAAAAACCCCACATAACTCCTCTTTTGAGTAGACTTAATGTCTCCTGCCTCCTTAATAATCCTGGTTTTACTGCAGACAGGTGCGTTTTTCTTCCTGGTTATTCTAAGAGCAGGCAGAACAGCACTGCTGCAGGGTCCTGTTCTCTGCATCTCTGACAAATGCTCTTAATTTCACTACTCCTTACTCTTCTTTTAAACAATAATTATTAGAAAACATTATTCAAGATCTTAAGATTTTCAAAAGTTAAAAACTGCCTATAATTTTTTTCTTTTTATGTGATGTAGCTGATGGGTGATTTTCAACTAAGAAGATAATGTCATCAATTAAATGTTAATATTTGGGTCTGGAGAGATGGCTATGCAGTTAAGAATTCTTCAAAAGGACCTGAATTTGGTTCCCATTATTCTCACCGTGGATACTAAACACACATGTTTCAGATCCAGGGTAGCAACACCTTCTTCTGGAATAGTGAGCACCATGAATTCATGTGATACACTTACAAAGATATAGGCAAAATATTAAGGCACATATAATAAAAACAGTATTTAAAATATTAATACAGTATGTGGTTCTCACGTAGTATGTGTAGCTATTCATTAATGCGTATGTGAATAAGTTTGTTTGTATTCCAGCAGATTTTAAAACAATTTTAAGGGAATAAAAACAATACCATTTATTTTAAGCCAGTGAAATATAGAAAATAATAATTCATCTGCTCTAAAACTAAAGATATTTTTCTTATCAACATACAGTAAGAAGTCCTGAAAGAAATGAGAAAAAAAGAGAGAGCAAATTTCAATATTTAACTAATTGATAACATAAAATTGATAAAATGTACATAAAATAATTTAAAACTTCTTGTTACTTCTCCATTTCTATTTATTTATTTACACTAGAGAACATATTTTATATATTTATTTAATCCATTTCACCCAATATGCCACTTAAACATTGGTTGTTATATATCCTATACCATTTTCTATAAAATGATTTTTAATAGAAGTGTTCTTTTCCTGTTGCTCATCTCAACACCAAACGTGTCCTTGTCACGTTTTGATGACTCAGTATCCACAAAACATTAGTTTCTACCAAAACCAACAATTTCTGAATTTTCAAAAGGGAGGGGAAGAGGTGGTATTTGAGATTCTCAGTTTCTTTTTTTATTTTTTGCCATCTCTATAACAGGATATGCAGTGAGACACGTGTACTTATGTCACGTGTATCTGTGGAGGAAGAAACATGACATTAAATGATCATTGTACATTACCAAGTCCCAGAGTAAATATTGATTTTTGGGTGCCATGGTACATAAATAAGTTCCAAGTTGACACACATAGTGTTCTTTAACGTCAATTGTATTGTTTTGACAATGGCTGGAGATTACATTTCTCCAGTTGAATGAATCGCTCATTTCACACTCCTTCTGCCAACTTGAAAGAGACTAATGTCTATAATTTTAAATATGTATCCTAAACATTTAAATCCACATATTAGCATTAAAAATTAAGTATTATCAAAACTGTCAAGCAATTCAAAACTTGCTTGTCAAAACCTAAGAAAGACTGCCTAGTAGTCTTTCACTGAATGTCATGTTGAAAGCAAAGCCAATAACCTCTTTACACTGTTATAACCTTGCTTTATCCTATCTTCAACTAAGTCCAATATAATGAGCAGAATGTTCCCAAGGATTAGTTCTTGGCCATTATGAACAAAATCTTATGTCAATGAAACAGTTGCCAATACCATTTTTAAAAAGCACTGTTTGTTATTCAGTTTATTAATGAAATAAAACATTTCAAAAAAAAAAACTTGTTTCTATTTCTATACACTATTGAGGTATTATGTTAAAAAAAACCCTGAACTTTGAAATGTGGATATTCCTTTATACATTTACAATGGAAGTTGACTTTGAAATGGGTAAAATACTTAAGTGTATTCCATAGAGCAAAAATATTTACTCCATCACTACTGAAATGATCACTATAAAATGTGTAAGTTCTTATCTACGTGAAGTTTTTTGAGGTCATTTCTACATATTTTAAATATACACATTTTAAAGATATTAAGAAGAAGATATTAGTTCAATATAATACAACTAAGTATATCACCTAAAATTATGTCTTTGTTATACAAACTGTCATTTATGGGAGATAGTAAGGTTTACATGTTGATATAGAAGTGTTCAACAAATAACTGGAATATTACTCAAATATATTCAATTGTCTTTAGTCTCAGCAATCTTTCATATGTCCATAAAGAATACATGGGGGAAAAGTGTTATCCTCAGACATTGCTCTGCTCACTAATTTCCATAATGGTGAATAAGTCAGGTGAGAAGCATTCACAGAAAGCTAATAAAAGTTTATATCTTAAGGAATCATTGAGAAATTACTTCAGATAATGTTTCCTCTTTGTGTTATACATGGTCAGCGAGCTCTTTAAAATTCTTGGGGATTTCAGTTCTAGTAAATGTGGAGTGCAATTTGTCCCTTCCATTGTTCTGCAACCACCTCTACCACTACCAACAAAATAAAGTGCCATTCTTTGTTTTAATATGGAATTATTCTGTGGCAACTCCTCTTTTTTGAGAGGTCTTTTTAACATCTCTCTACTCAAATGCACCATGTGTATTAACCCACCATGATGTTTTGTTCCTGATGCTCATTATTATTGTTGTTGTTGTTGTTATTTAATATATTTTAAAGTCTAGTCATTATCCTCCTCTTAATCCTCCCTCCTACATTTCCTCATCCCATTCCCTTTCCCCACCCCCACTGTCTCCAAGAGGATTTTGCCCCAAACCCCACCAAACCTCCAGGGCCTCAAGTCTCTCTAGGGTTGGGTGCATCTTCTCTCACTGATGTCAGACCAGGCAGTCCTTTGCAGTCTTTTTGTCTAGAGCCTCATATCAGATAGTGTGGGCTGCCTGGTTGATGGCTATGAAATACAGATTCTTAGTCTCTTGAAGCTCTTTTTTCTTTTCTTTTTACTTTTTTATTATATATTTTCTTTATTTACATTTCAAATGTTGTTCCCTTTTCTATTTTCCCCCCTGAAAAGCCTCTATCCCCTCTCCCCTCCTTCTGCTCCCCAACTCACCCACTCCCTATCCTGGTTCTTGCATTCCCCTAGACTGGGTCTCAGAGCCTTCATAGGACCAAGGGTATGATGTTCTTAATGGGCAGTGAAAAATGAACTATGAAGAGATTCTGTTTTTTGTTTGTTTGTTTGTTTTGTTTTTGTTTTCTATCATGAGAGCTGGTTATCTCTTACATCATTTCTTTTTAGCTTTTTATTTTCCTTCAGTTACATTAAAATATAAATACAAAGTTGATAGTTTGCAATGCTCAGAATATGTATACAAATGATTTGAAAACTTGGAGCATAAAATGGATTTCAATGACTAGATCTAAAAAGATATTAATAACAAAATCAACGGTATGAGAAACTGTTCTCATATAGTATATTTGGTAATTGAGAAATGTTTGAGCAAATAAGTTTTTTTGACACTGTAATGGAATAGTTAAATGAGTTAAAATTTGAGAAAAATGAAAAAGTAATATTGTTAAAAATTGAGGTAGGACAAAAATAAGAAATATGGTCAACAAAACTAAGAATGCATAATCACACACATGGTAAATATTGTGGAGTACTAGGAAGGTAGTCACAAGAAACAGGCAGCAGGAGATGAATTTTCAAAAATAAATCTAGACCACAAACAAAGAAAAGGTCAGTTAAGGGACCTAATAACTTTCAATTTGTGTTATAATTATGCCATATTACATATAAATTACATATGTATGATTTAGTACAAGTATATCAGTATGAAATCTATGTGTGGTTAGTTTAAATTAGAGTTTATTTTAGTAGTTCTTTTTTAGTTGTTTTTTGTAATATTGTCTGCATGTTTTACAAACTTTTCTAGGAATTTTATGATGTTTTCTTAGCTTCAAGTTTTGGTGGCTATTTTTTAAAAGTCTATAACAAAACTCATAGTAAAGTTTATCTGCATTTTCATATATTAAAATTTAGGATATATACAAGTTAATTAGGTCATGAGAGTTCTGCCACCTTGAATAGAGTTTTCCTATTATGAATTAATGAATGGATTGGTCAGATTTGGACAATAATCTGCTGCCTTATTTCTCTGACATGTACCTCTTTTACCAAGAAATCTCTTTCCTTAGAACCTGAATAGAACTACCACCACCTTGGGACCTGGGGTTGTCTAGCAGCATAAAAATGATTCTATTGGCAGAACATCAAAACAGAAGCCAAACAACAACAACAACAACACTAAAAACATCACTGCTCATCTATCTGTCTTTTTCTCTGTTTCTTGCTGTATCTTTCTTTTTCTGTTTCTGTTTCTCTGTTTTTCTCTTTCTCTGTCTTCTTTACCTTTGCCTCTTTGTCTGTCTGTCTGTAACAATCAATAAATTAGAGGTTATGTATTTGTAAAAGACAAAACTGTTATTGGGTGGATTGGAGGTTGAAAGGGAATGATTTATTTTATTATAAAAATAAAGAAAATAAATAGAAAACAAAACAAAATAATAGACCTCAGTCTCCTGTATGTTTTAGTGCCTTGTACAAAAACAGGAAATTATGGTCTTTGCACCATCTGTGAAGAGAGCACTTGAGGTGAACACATTGGACATTTTCAGTTCAAGAGACAACTAACTGCTTTCCAGATGTATTCCCTAGACTTTTGTATGAAGATAGAATTAAAAAAGAGATACAGTTCTGTAGAGTAATCCTTCTCAAACATTAGTGTACCTACACCTCACCAGTATGGAAGCACACATGCCAACAGCATTTTCTCTGAGTGAGGTCAAGAACTGAAAGCTTCTATCAACTGGATGAGCATTCTTTTATTTCTTCCTTATTCTCACCCTAGCCAGACACAGCTTTCTAGAGCTCAGCAGTGATCTCAAATAATGTGATTTCAACACTACAGGGCTCTTTCTTGTGGTTTTATACCTGTATTAGCTTTGAACACAGAAATGTGGAGATGAAAGATTTTGTAATAATAAACATCAAGATTTTCTGATAAGCTCAGAGGATATTTGCAAGGCCACCCATGAACAAGACATACTCAAGGATGCATTCACTATTACTCACCTGCAGATTTAGGTAGATATGTCCATTAGACCAATCTCCAAATGAGAGGATGATTTTTTAACCTTGTTGAATGATTCTATGTTTGACTTAACAAGATTTTCAAATTGGCAGGTTTGATTTAATTCCTCTATTTTGTTTGTTTCATGCTTAAACTGGTAATAGCTTTGCCTATTATTTCTTCAGTATCATCATTAGACAGCTCATCTTATGTTGCCCTAAATGAACCAGTGGTTCAGGCTAGCGTTTCTTCAATCCACATTCAATTACTGCAGATTGGCAACACAAAATCAAGAATTGTTCCCAGCTTGCTTGCTTTTCTTTATTTCTTTCCTTCCTTCCTTTTTTCTCCCTCCCTCCCTCCCTCCCTTTCTCCATCCCTACTCCCTTCTCTTTCTTTCTTTCTCCTCATCTCTCTCTTTCTCTTCTTCTTTATAGAAACTGCTCAGAAGGATATCATAACCTTTGCTTATAAAACAAAACTAAAGCTTTCCTCAAGATTTATTAGTATGTTCTATTCTATGATGAGATAAATCCAGGGCAAACAAAATCAAATAACTATGGAGTAATTGTCTTGACATCTATAAAATTCTTCATCAATAGATCACTGTAACAAAGTCATTAGTGGAGAATTCTGGAGGTTGCCTAGTGTCTTCCTGTATAATACATTTCATTACCTCTACATGCTCTTGTACAAATCCATATCAACTGTCTTAAAAACAGAAGGGATTTAAAACTCTCCAGTTAATAAACTATGGTTATCTTTGCATAATGAAAAGGAAAAAGATTTAAATGATTTCCACATGAAGAGCAATCTGTCTCCCTGCAAATAATGTATCTAGAGAATGATTGTTCAGTTTGCCTAAATTTAATTTTGTATCATTCATATGTGTTCTCAAAAATTCATTTAAAGCTATAAAGTAGAATACATATAACTATTTTTAAAGAATATATATATATATACATATATATATATATATATATATATATATATATATATATATATGAAATCAAAAAGGAGATAAGATGATAAGAAATACAGATTCTTCGTCTGTCCACACACACACATACAGATACACACAAACAGACAGAGAGAGAGAGAGAGAGAGAGAGAGAGAGAGAGAGAGAGAGAAACTAGACCAGTGAACTAAGGAACAGTTAAGATGGACTGAACACGACCTTCATTGCTCATGATTCTGCATGTGAGAAATGGTACCCTCAATATCAGAATGCTGCAAGATCTCAAGAGTCCAAGGAGGAGGCTTCAGTATTTACAGACTATGGGCCCATGCTCCGGCCTCATGAACGGCAAGCTGTCTCCATCACTCTTACCATCTTCAAAGACAAATGAAAAATAGGTGAAGGTTTCTTCTACCAATCCTTAAAAATTATTTATAAGAATAGCATATTTTACAGTATTAGCTAAAGTTGTAAATCTGGTGGACAATTTTGCAGTTATAGATAACTTTATATATATTGAACTAATACTGTTAAAAGTGTACAATATCTTTAAAGAGAGCTAAACAGATTTTTTGGAAGTTAAGTTAATGTAAGACAATGAATACCTACAGCTATGAGGCCAGCCATTCTAAAGTTTTGTTTGTCATGACATCTGAATCTACCCATGTACAGGAGTTAAGGTCCCTTTCTTCCTGGCATTCATGACTGTGTTCTTTTCTAAAGATTTTTACAAACTTTAAGGAAATGCCACTTACAGTTTTCTTGAGATGCACACAGTATAGCTCAATGTTTGCATATTATTTTATTTTATAATTTTCTTAGTTAATTCTTAATATCCAAACAATTAGATCTGGTGAGATATTGCATTTTCTCCTTGGTGACAGCATTTCTGAAGGGGGCATGATGGAATCTTGGGTTGTTTAGATTTACATATTTGTGGGCCAATAACGGTTCATACTTTTTCATGCAAGTTTTGGATTCTGTACTTATTTTAAATGTCTGGTCATTTCGTTTGTCCACCCACTGATCAGATCACCTTTGCTGTGGAGTTTCGTTTTTTTTTTTTTTTTACTTTTCATCTATATCTATATCTATATCTATATCTATATCTATATCTATATCTATATCTATATCTATATCTATATCTTCTCAGCTGTATCCTCTCTAGATGCAGAACTGGCAGCAACATCCTCCATCCTTAAGATGACTTGTTACTTGCTACCTTGTTTCTTTGCTGTGTTTGAAACTTACAGTTACATGCAATTTCCTATGTCTGTTACTCTAGCAATTTCCTGAGATAACTTCCTCTTCTTCAGGGATCCACTACCTATGGCTGTAATGTAAAGCTCTTCTCTGTTTTCTCCTATTCATTTTAGACTTACAGTGCTTACATTAAGGTCTTTGAATTATGGGCATGAATGAAGGAGCAGAACTGCATGCCAATGCATAGACAAGACTTTCCCTAACTAAGGAAAGACACCTATTCAGATAAAGGAAGCACATGATAGACAAATAAACAAAGCTAAAGAAGAAACTTCTTGTGGCATAGTAGAGTTAAAATTCTAAAAAATAGAAAGAGAAAAAAGAGGTGTCTGGTAAATGGAAATCACAATTCCACTATGAAGGAAAACCTGGTGCCTTAGCATTTATACCCTTGAGCTCCATTTCATGTTACCTACAAAGATGACCCTACAACCCTCCCAATATTCATGGCCTAGTGGATCTCATGGTCTGTGGTTTTGGTGACCTAATTGCCTTATTTAAATGTGGATTTAGGGAAAAATCAAATTTCTTTTGAATATGTGAACACTGTTACTAATCGTCAGTAATGATTTTATTGGATATTAATAAAACTGAATGACATTTAAAGTCTCCCTGAAAAGGATGCCTCATGAATGTGATGACATCACTAAATTATGTAATGCTAATGCATATTCTCTAACATGTCCCCTTCTCACAAGTTCCATTTCATTCACTGTGGACAAAATATCATTTTTTTCTGTTATTTCTTTATTATTATTTTAATGAACTATATAATCTATTCGTGTTCTGAACATTGCTCCCCTCTTGGTGCCCCTACCAGAGTTCTTCAACAATTCCTCCTCTCCTTTGGCTTTGAGAGGGTTCTCAACAACTCAACCACCCACCCATTCTTACCACTCCTTGACATTCCTTTTTCCTGGGACATCTAATCTCTAAATGATTAGTTCCATCCTCTCCCACTGAGACAAGGTAGTCCTCTGCTACATATGTGGTAGGGGCTAAGGGCCATATCATGCATGCTCTTTGGTTGGCAACTGAGTGTCTGGGAGCTCCCAGGGATCCAGGTTAGTAGACACTTGGTTTTTCTATGGGGTTGCTATCCCCTTCAGCTTCTTAATCCTTCCCCTTACTCTTCCCTAGAGCTCCCTGATCTTAGTTCAGTGATTGCCTGTAAGTATTTGCATCTGTCTCAGTCAGCTGCTGGTAGATCCTCTCAGAGGTCAGCCATGCTAGGCTCCTCTCTACAAGCACAGCATGGCATCAGGATTTGGTGACTGTCCTTTGAATGGATACCAAGTTGGGAAGGACAATGGATGGCTTTTCCATCAGTCTCTACTCCATTTTTGTCACAGCATTTTTAATTTAGGAAGAATTCTATGTCAAAAATGTGAAGGTAGGTGGGGGCCCCATCCCTCCACTGGAGACACTGTCTACCTACTACAGGTGGTCTCTTCAGGTTCCATCTCCCTAGTGTTGTGTATGTGGACTAGGCCATTTAGAGTGAATCATGGGAGCCTCTTACATCCAAGGTACTTGTGGCTATCTTAGGTTCCTCCTTCTATACTTCACCCCACACTCTTGCTGCATAGTCTCTCTTCATTATCCTGGCCCTCTGGGTTTCTCCTGTCTCCCCATACCTGAACCTTCCCCTGCTTCTCCCTCCTCCATTCTCCCACCAAGGTGACTTCTTCCTTCTGCCTCCCATAATTATTTTTTTCACCCTTCTAAGTAGGATCGGAATAGCTTCACTTGGGCCTTCCATCTTGTTAAATTTCATATGGTCCTTTAGTTGTATCATGGGTATTGCATACTTTTTGGCTACTATCCACTTATCAATAAGTACATACCATGCATGTCCTTTTAGGTCTGGGTTACCTCACGTAGGAGCATATTTTCTAATTCTATCCTCTTGCCTGCCACATTCATGATGTCATCGTTTTTAGTAGCTGAATAGTTTTCTTTTGTGCAAACAAATAACAATTTCTGTATCTATTCTTCAGTTGATTGGTGTCTGGGTTGTTTCCAGTTTCTGGCTTTTATAAGTAAGGCTGTTGTGAACATATTGAAATACATGTTTTTGTGGTATGGTGGAGAATCTTTTGGGTATATGACCAAGAGTGGTATAGCTGGGTCTTTAGGTAAAACTATTTCCAAATTTCTGAGGATGTGCCATATTGAATTCCAGAGCAGTTGTACCAGTTTGTAATTCCAGTAGCAATGTAGCAGCATTCCCTTCTCTCTACATCCTTGTCAGCTTGTGCTGCCACTTAAGTTTTTTATTTTTATTTTTTACTTTACCCATTATGATTGGTATAAGGTGGAATCCCAGGGTCATTTTGATTTGGATTTCCCTGATGAATAAGAGGTTGAGCATTTCTTTAAGTGCATCATGGCCATGCAAGATTCTCTCATTGAGAATTCTCTATTTTGTTCCACACCCCATTTGTATTTGGGTTATTTGTTTTGTTTGTTTGTTTTTGTTTTTTTGGAGTCTAACTTTTTTAGTTCTTTATATATTTTGGATATTAACCCTCTATCAGATATAGGGTTAGTGATGATATTTTCCCAATATGTAGGTTTCAATTTTGCCCTCTTGACAGTGTTCTTTGCATTACTTTTCACTTTCATGAAGTCCCTTTTATGAATTTTTGATCTAAAAGCCTGAACCATTGGTGTTTCTTCAGGAAATTTCCCCCCTGAACCAGTGCTTTCAAGGCTGTTTCCCAGTTTCTCTTCTTTTAGATTCAGTGTCTGCTATTAGAGTGCTAGTTAGACCAGCACCAATTGTTTAAGATGATTTCTTTTTTCCACTATATGGTTTTGGCTTCTTTGTCAATGAAGAAGTACCCATAGGTGTGTGGATTTTTTTTCTTTGTCTTTGATTCTATTCCAAAGATTGGCCCATCTGTCTGTACAAAATACTATGCGGTTTTATAACTATTTCTCTGTACTACATCTTGGAGAGATCAGGAATTCATGGCATATACCTGAACGTAATCAAAGTTATATGTGCACAGCAACACAGTGACTAACATAAAAATAAATGGAGAGAAATTGAAGCAATCCTACCAAAATTAGGGACAATACAAGATTGCTCTCTTTCTTCTTATCTATTCAGTATACTATTCTAAGTAATAGCTAGAGCAATTAGACAACACAAGGAAATCAAAGGGGTTATAAAGTGGAAAAGAGCAAGTTGAGGTATAATTATTTACAGATGATATGGTCATGTATATAAGCAAACCTTAAATTTCTACCAGAGAACTCCTATAGCTGATAAACAACTCCATCAAAGTGTCTGGTTATTAAATTAATTCTAACAAATCAGTTGCCTTCTTTTATACAAATGTTAAATGGGTTGAGAAAAGAAATTAAGGAAATAACACCCTTCATAATAGCCAGAAATAATATACAATATCTTGGTGTACCTCTAACAAAGCAAATAAAAGATCTGTATGACAAGATCTTCATGTTCCTGGAGAAAGGAATGGAAGAAGGTTTCAGAAGATGGAAAGACCTCACATGTTCATGGATAAGTAAGATTAATACAGTAAATGTGGTCTTATTACCAAAAGCATTCTAAAGATTGAATTTAATGCCCATCAAAATTCCAACTTAATTCTTCAAAGACAAAGAAAGAACAATTCTCAACTCCATATAGCAAAGCAAAAATCTAAGATAGGGTAAACAATTCTCAACAATAGAAGAACATCTATGGGAATCACTATCTCTGTTCTCAAACTCTTCCACAACTGTGTCTGTCTCCGCACATTTGAGCACAGCCTCTCAGGGAGGCATATGGGTGGGTGGGGGGTGTTGACTGTGTTTAACCTATGTTGTTGATGGAGAAGGTTCAGGGCTCTAGGGAAGCTCCAAGACACTGTTCCAGGGGCAGGAAGCTCACTCTGAGATGTGGGAAAACCAAGCTGGTTTAGGAGTTCCTGGATTGGGACTGAGGTTTCCCTGACTCTTGGACATCCAGACACTGCTGGAAATCTCAGAATAGCTAAAAACACAATTGGGATCCAGCAGGTTCGGGACAGCCTGTAGCCAGGAGGTCGGTGAAGTCGAGCTCTGGCTTGACTCAGTTGTTAATGTCCTTAGATTGGTAATGGCAGGCTGTAAGCACAGAGAGTTTTTTTTATAGGAAAATTAAGCTGTGACTCTGAAGATAAATGCCTTCTACAAGGATCTGTAGGGTGGATCTTGATGAAAGAGACAGTCTACTATTCTAAACAGTTAATTTTCTGTTCATGGTGGAAAATGGATATATACTGTATTGTACCACTTCTCAGGGTGGACCTGAGATTAAATACCTTTTACAGGAAGGAATGGCTAAGAAGGAAAGCATACTTGCTAAGCTCTCTGGGCCTCTAGGTATGTCATTAGCATGGGGAACTCTGTTCTTTGCATACATGACCACAGATCACAGTTCCCTATGTGGCATGTGTTCCTGTCTAGTAATCTGGCAGGGACCAAGGAGTTACCTAATCCTCAAGTATGTGTCCACTGAGTCTCCAGGTCTCAACATGCTCTACCTTACCAAACTTCCTGGGATGGTTGTGCAGTTCCACAGGGAATATTATTCATAATCACAACCAGTTAGTTGGTCAATTACTGCTCAAAGCTCTACAGCTGGAAACGTTAGACAGAACACCATGTAATATACACATAAGTGACAGAAGATTGATATTTATATCAGAGATTATGATATAAACATTGTCTATAAATTCAGTAGATGTGCAAGCATTATAATGGAAAAAAGAGGGATAGAATCAATTTGTTGGCAGAAGTTATGTATAGTTTCATTTCCCTTTTTTCTAAGGGAAAATATGAGGAGCCATGATAAATTAATAAGTTGTTTATCTGGAATTTAGAAATAGCTACACTTATGAAAATGTGTATATGAAATACAAACTTTTATTCAAACATTTTTTGTCTTTGTATATTGATTCAGTCATTATAGTTGAAGAATGGTACATTAATATGTACATGGTATATAATATAAAAGTGAAAAAATTATACATCGATATTACTATAGGAACGGGTATTATACAAAAATAACTGAAAGGCAGTTACAAGAACATCTTCATTCTTCACCAACTGCTGTTTAGGTTTAAGGAGTTTTTCTCTTAATATTGTGTTAAATTTTCCAGTTTTTTGTTATTGATAATATTATGAACAAGCATAAGGCATAATCCATGCAATTTTGCTACTAGCTGTATGGAAAAGAATGTTTAGGGTCATAATTAGTAGTCAAGTTCTGTGATGAAAAGTTCACACTATAACAGAGAGAAAAGTATTCTGTGGGGACGTTTAAAATACTAGCTTAATTGCTTTTCATTTCACCAGTGAAATGCCATTTTAATTTAGGAAGGTCTTTATTTTGTAATTCAGTAGATGTCTATTTTGATGTGGAGGAAGCTGATTTATAATGAGACCTGGTATCCATGGTCAGAAGATAGGGACAATGTCCTGAATGCCATGTTGTATCTTTTTTTTATCAGATTAGAGAAGTTACATTTGAGAAAGCATCTCTTCTTTCAATATACAAGATTCAGATTTCCTTAGGCTCTTGACTCATATCTGATAATCGCAGATATTATTGGAAAATTGAGCATATAGCATTGAATTTTTCAAATACCATAAGCCATGGTCTTTTGGCATTTCTTCAAAGAAACTGTCAGGAAAGCTCCCAACTTTCTCAAATTTTAATATCATTTACTAGTTCATGTTGAGCTGAGTAGAAGGCAGGCAAAGTCATATGTTTTTAATTCTAATTTAATGGCACCTATAAACTTCTTTAAATAAATCAGTTCTATTGTTGTAGAGCCATGTGGACACCCCCTTAGCCGAGTGATATTAACAACCGAAATAGTATTCTACATGCCAATGCTCTTTACTTTGGAATGGGCAACATATTGAATCCATACTCATTAGACACAGCTGTACTTTGAGGGAAATGCTTCTCCTTCCCTCCATTCTCTGCTTTCTCCAAAGCCCTTCTTTCTTTCTTTCTTTCTTTCTTTCTTTCTCTCTCTCTCTCTTTCTTTCTTTCTTTCTTTCTTTCTTTCTTTCTTTCTTTCTTTCTTTCTTTCTTTCTTTCTTTCTTTCTCTCTTTCTTTCAAAATATCATCACAAAATAAATGTCTTCCATGCTTTTCTTTCTTTACAGATACAGTGCTTTAATATTCGTATATTTCTTTGAAATTTAAGATGATATTGATGCCTACATTAAGAAACCATCACAAGTTTTATGTGTGGGTTGATGTCACCCTCCCTTCACTGGAAGTCTCACTCGGCTAAGGGGGTGTCCACTTCAGTCTCCATAATGCCAGCCATTAGGAATCTCAGCTAGGGTCACTCCTATAGAGTCCCAGAAGCCTCCATATTACCAGGTCTCCAGCTAGTCCAAGAAATGCATGCCACTAATTTCCATTCACATTTCTAGCCCTCTCCTGACCATCCTGCTCCCCTTTTCACTCCCTCTCCCAACAAGGTGCATTGTATCATCCTCCTCTGATGTCAATTTTATTTACCCTACTGAGTAAGATCCAAGCATCCTTCCTCTGCCTTTCCTCATTAGTCTCTTTGGGTTTGTGGATTATAGCATAGCTATCCTGTACTTTAGAGCTAATGTTTATGTAAAAGCGTGTCTTTCTTGGTCTGAGTCACCTCACTCAGGATGATACTTTCTAGTTCCATACATCTGTCTACAGATATCATGATTCCAGTTACTAGCTATTACAAATAATGGTGCAATGAGTGTAGTTGAGCAAATGTCCTTGTGGCATAGTAGAGCATCTTTTGTGTATATGCTAAGGAGAAGGTTAGCTGGGTCATGGGGTAAAACCACTGCCAATTTTCTGAGACACTTCCATGTTGGTTTCCAAAGTGGTTGTACACGTTTACACGCTGAACAGAAACAGAGCAGTGGTTCCCTTGTTTAACATACTCATTAGCATGTGTTGTCACTTGATTTTATTTTCAAACTCCATTATTTTTTATTTCTTTATTAGAGAATTTCTTCATTTACATTTCAAGTATTATCCCAAAAGTCCCCTATACCCTCCCCCTGCCCTGTTCCCCTACCCTCCCCCTCGCACTATTTGGCCCTGGCATTCCCCTGTACTGGGGCATATAAACATTGCTAGACCCAGGGCCTTTCTTCCCAAATAATGACCAGCTAGGCCATCTTCTAATACATATGCAGCTAGAGACATGAGCTCTGAGGGTTCTGATTAGTCCATATTGTTGTTCCATCCATAGGCTTGCAGACGCTTACAGCTCTTGGGTACTCTCTCTAGCTCCTACATTGGGGACCCTGTGCACTGCCCCATAGAAGGATGTGAGCATGCACCTCTGTATTTGTCAAGGACTGCCAAAGCCTGCCAGGAGACAGCTATATCAGGGTCCCCCCAGCAATATCCTGCTGGTGTGTGCAGTAGTGTCTTCATTTGCTGGCCTTATAGGTAATGGACCACCCGGGTGGAGCACTCTCTGGATGGTCCATCTTTTCATTTTCACTCCAACATTGTCTCTGCACCTCCTTCCATGCATATTTTAATCCCTATTATAGGGAGGAATGAAATATCCATGCATTCGTCTTTCTTGATTTTCTTGTGCTTTGGAAATTGTATCTTGGGTATTCTAGGTTTTTGGGCTAATATCCGCTTAGCAGTGAGTGCATATTAAGTGACTTCTTTGGTGATTGGGTTACCTCACTCAGGATGATATCCTCCAGATACATCCATTTACTCAAGTATTTCATAAATTCATTGATTTTAATAGCTGATTAATATTCCATTGTGTAGATGTACCACATTTTCTGTATCCATTCCTCTGTTGAGGGACATCTGGGTCCTTTCCAGCTTCTGGCTATTATGAATAAGGCTGCTATGAACATAGTGGAGCATGTGTCCTTGTTACCTGTTGGAATATCTTCTGGGTATATGCCCAGTAGAGGTATTGCTGGATCTTCCAGTAGTACTATGCCCAGTTTTCTGAGAATCCGCCAGACTGATTTCCAGAGTGTTTGTACCAGCTTGCAATCCCACCCGTAATGAAGGAGTTTTCCTCTTTCTCCACATCCTCACCAGCATCTGTTGTCACCTGAATTTTTGATCTTAGCCATTCTGACTGTTGTGAGGTAGAATCTCAGGGTTGTTTTGATTTACATTTCTCTGATGATTAAGGATTTCGAACATTTTTTAAGGTGATTCTCAGCCCTTTGGCATTCTTCAGTTGAGAATTCTTTGTTTAGCTCTGTACCCCATTTTTTAATGGGGTTATTTGAATTTCTGGTGTTCAGCTTCTTGAGCTCTTTGTAAATATTGGATATTAGCCTCTTATCAGATTTAGGGTTGGTAAAAGTTCTTTCCCAATCCGTTGGTGGCCTTTTTGTCTTATTGACAGTATTTTTTGCTTCACAGAAGCTTTGCAATTTTATAAGGTCCCAGTGTCGATTTGTGATCTTACAACACAGGCCATTGGTGTTCTGTTTAGGAATTTTACTCCTGTGCCCATATCTTCGAGGGTTTTTCCCAATTTCTCCCCTATGAATTTCAGTGTCTCTGGTTTAGTGTGGAGGTCTTTGATACACTTAGTCTTCAGCTTTGTACAAGGAAGAAGGAATGGATCAATTCGCATTCTTCTGCATGTTGACAGCCAGTTTTGCCAGCACCATTTATTGAAAATGCTGTCTTTTTTTCCACTGGATAGTTTTAGATCCCTTTTCGAAGATAAGGTGGCCCAAGATGTGTGGGTTCATTTCTGGGTCTTCAATTATATTCCATTGGTCTAATTGTCTGTTGTTATACCAGTACCATGCAGGTTTGTTTTTTTTTGTTTTTTGTTTTTTGTTTTTTTTTTTTTTTTTTATCACAATTGCTCTGTAGTACAGCTTGAGGTCAGGCATGGTGATTCCACCAGAGGTTCTTTTATTGTTGAGGATAGTTTTTGCTAACCTAGGTTTTTTATTATTCCAGATGAATTAGCAAATTGCCCTTTCTATCTCCGTGAAGAATTGAGTTGGATTTTGATGGGGATTGTGTTGAATCTGTAGATTGCTTTCAGCAAGATAGTAATTTTGACCATATTACTCCTGCCAATCCATGAGCATGGGAGAGCTTTCCATCTTCTGAGATCTTCTTCAATTTCTTTCTTCAGAGACTTGAAGTTCTTGTCATACAGATCTTTCACTTCCTTCGTTAAAGTCATACCAAGGTATTTTATATTATTTGTGACTATTGTGAAGGGTGTTGTTTCCCTAATTTCTTTCTCATGCTGTTTATCTTTTGTGTAGAGAAAGGCCACTGATTTGTTTGTGTTAATTTTATATCCAGCTACTGCACTGAAGCTGTTTATCAGTTTTAGGAGTTCTCTGGTAGAAACTTTAGGGTCACTTATATGTACTATCATATTATCTGCAAATAGTGATATTTTGACTTCTTCCTTTCCAATTTGTATCCCCTTGAACTCCTTTTGTTGTCGAATTGCTCTGGCTAGGTCTTCAAGTACTATATTGAATAGGTAGGGAGAAAGTGGGAAGCCTTGTCTAGTCCCTGATTTTAGTGGGATGGCTTCCAGCTTCTCTCAATTTACTTTGATGTTGGCTACTGGTTTGCTGTATATTGCTTATATTATGTTTAGGTATGGGCCTTGAATCTCAGAACTTTCCAAGATTTTTATCATGAATGGGTGCTGGATTTTGTCAAATGCTTTCTCAGCATCTAAGGAGATGATCATGTGATTTTTATCTTTGAGTTTGTTTTTTTTTTCTCTTTATTAGATATTTTCTTCATTTACATTTCACATGTTATCCAGAAATTTTCCCTTACCCTCCCGCTTCCCCGCCCTGCTCCCCTACCCACCCCCACGTATGGCCCTGGCATTCCCCTGTTCTGGGGCATATAGAGTCTGTATGACCAAAGGGCCTCTCCTCCCATTGATGGCCAACTAGGCCATCTTCTTCCATATATGCAGCTAGAGACATGAGCGCAGGGGGAACTAGTTAGTTCATGTTATTCTTCCACCTAGAGGGTTGAAGACCCCTTCCGCTCCTTGGGTACTTTCTCTAGCTCCTACCTTGGGAGTCCTGTGTTCCAACTAATAGCTAACTGTGAGNAACACAGGGCTCCCAAGGAAGAAGGAGCTAGAGAAAGTACCCAAGGAGCTGAAGGGGTCTTCAACCCTATAGGTGGAAGAATAACCATGAACTAACTAGTACCCCCTGGGCTCACGTCTCTAGCTGCATATATAGAAGAGGATGGCCTAGTTGGCCATCAGTGGGAAGAGAGGCCCCTAGGTTATGCAGACTTTATATGTCCCAATACAGGGGAACGCAGGGGCCAAGGGGTGGGAGCGGGTGGGTAGGGGAGCAGGGCCGGGAGGGGGGAGGATATAGGGAACTAGCTGGATAACACTTGAAATGTAAATGAAGAAAATATCTAATAAATGTAGAAAAAAAAAAAAAAAAAAAAGATTGTTAATCTGATCCTGATTTACCTTTGTTACCTGGTATCTGTCTAGGAAGTTGTCCATTTCATCCAGGTTTTCCAGTTTTGTTGAGTATAGGCTTTTGTAGTAGGATCTGATGATGTTTTGGATTTCTTCAGGATCAGTTGTTATGTCTCCGTTTTCATTTCTGTTTTTGTTAATTCGTATACTGTCCCTCTGCCCTCTAGTTAGTCTGGCTAAGGGTTTATCTATCGTGTTGATTTTCTCAAAGTACCATCTCCTGGTTTGGTTGATTCTTAGAATAGTTCTTTTTGTTTCCACTTGGTTGATTTCTGCTCTGAGGTTGATTATTTCCTGGCATCTACTCCTCTTGGGTGAATTTGCTTCCTTTCATTCTAGGGTTTCTAGGTGTTTTTTCAGACTGTTAGTACATGCTCTCTCTAGTTTCTTTTTGGTGGCACTCAGGGCTATAAATTTTCCTCTTAGGACTGCTTTCAATGTGTCCCATAAGTTTGGGTATGTTGTGGCTTCATTTTCATTAAACTATAAAAAGTCTTTTATTTCTTTCTTTATTTCTTCCTTGACCAAGGTATCATTGAGTAGAGTGTTGTTCAGTTTCCATGTGAATGTTGGCTTTCTATCATTTCTGCTGTTATTGAAGATCAGCCTTAGGCCGTGGTGATCTGTTAAGATGCATGGGATAATTTCAATATTTTTGCATCTGTTAAGGCCTGTTTTGTGACCAATGATATGGTCAATTTTGGAGGAGGTACCATGAGGTGCTGAGAAGAAGGTATATCCTATTGTTTTAGGATAAAATGTTCTATAGATATCTGTTAAATCCATTTGATTCATAACTTCTGTTCATGACCATTTATCTTTGTTTAGTTTCTGTTTCCAGGATCTGTGCATTGTTGAGAGTGGGGTGTTGAAGTCTCCCATTATTATTATGTGAGGTGCAATGTGTGCTTTGAGCTTTACTAAAGTTTCTTTAATGAATGTGGCTGCCCTTACATTTGGAGCATAGATATTTAGAATTGAGAGTTCATTTTTGTGTATTTTGTCTTTAATGGGTCTGAAGTACACCTCCTTGTCTTTTTTGATAACTTCAGGTTGGAAGTCAATTTTATTCAATATTAGAATGGCTACTCCTGCTTCTTTCTTCGAGCCATTTGCTTGGAAAATTGTTTTCCAGCCTTTTATTATGAGGTAGTGTGTCTTTGTGTCTGAGGTGGGTTTCCTGTAAGCAGCAAAATATTGGGTCTTGTTTGTGTAGCCAGTCTGTTAGTCTTTCCCTTTTTATTGGGGAATTGAGTCCATTGATGTTGAGAGAAATCAAAGAAAAGTTAGTGTTATTTCCTGTCATTTTTGATGTTAAAGATGGGAGCCTGTTCTTGTGGCTGTCTTCCTTTAGTTTTGTTAAAGAATTACTTTCTTATTTTTTCTAGGGTGTAGTTTCCTTCTTTGAGTTGGTGTTTTCCTGTTATTATCCTTTGAAGGGCTGGATTCGTGGAAAGATATTATGTGAATTTAGTTTTGTCATGGGAAACTTTGGTTTTTCCATCTATGGTAATTGACAGTTTTGCTGGGTATAGTACCCTGGGCTGGCATTTTTGTTCTCTTAGTGTCTGCATAACATCTGTCCAGGATCTTCTGGCTTTCATTATGTCTGGTGAGAAATCTGGAGTGATTCCAATAGGCTTGCCTTTATATGTTACTTGACCTTTTTCCTTTACTGCATTCAATATTCTGTCTTTATTTAGTGCATTTGTTGTTCTGATTATTATGTGTCGGGGGGCGGAATTTCTTTTCTGGTCCGGTCTGTTTGGAGTTCTGTAGGTTTCTTGTATGTTCATGGTCATCTCTTTCCTTAGGTATGGGAAGTTATCTTCTATGATTTTGTTGAAGATATTTGCTGGCCCTTTAAGTTGAGAATCTTCATTCTCATCTACTGCTATTATCTGTAGGTTTGGTCTTCTCATTTGTCTTGGATTTCTTGGATGTTTTGAGTTAGAATCTTTTTGCATTTTGTGTTTTCTTTGATTGTGTGTCCATGATCTCTATGGAATCTTCTGCACCTGAAATTCTCTCTTCTATCTCTTGTTTTCTGTTGCTGATGCTCACATCTATGGTTCCTGATTTCTTTCCTAGTGTTTCTATATCCAGTGTTGTCTCTTTTTGGGTTTTCTTCAGTGTTTCTACCTCCATTTTTAGATCAAAGTCACTTGAATTTTTGATCTTAGAGATTATGATGATATAATGTGGAACCTCAAAGGCATTTTGATTTGCATTTCCCTGATGAAAAAAGTGTTGAACATTAATCTTTTTTATTGGATATTTAATTTATTTGCATTTCAAACGTCATCCCCTCTCATAGTTTCCCCTAAAACCCCCCTGCTCACCAAAGCAACAACTCCCACTTCCCTGTCCTTGCATTCCCATACACTGGGCCATCAAGTCTTCACAGGACTTAGAGCCTGTCCTCCCATTGAAGTTCAACAATGCCATCCTTTCCTACATATGCAACTGGAGACATGGGTCTCACTTGGTGTACTCTTTGGTTGGTGGTTTAGTCCTTTGGTATTCTGGGGGTAGTGGTTGGTTGGTGTTTTTCCTCCTATGGGGCTGTAAACCCCTTCAGCTCCTTGGGTCCTTTCCCTAGTTCCTTGATTGTGGACCCTGTGCTCAGTGCAATGGTTGGCTGTGAGCATCTTCCTCTGTATTTGTCAGGCTCTGGCAGGGCCCCTGAGGAGATAGCTATATCAAGCTATTGTCAGCAAGTACTTGATTGCATCTACAATGGTGTCTGGGGTTGTTAACTCTATAAGGGATGGATTCCCAGGTGGGGCAGTCTCTGAATAACCTTTCCTTCAGTCTCTGCCCCACACTTTTCCCTGTACTTTCTCCTATGGTTATTTTGTTCACCTTTCTAAGAAGGACTGATGAATCCACTGTTTGGTCTTCCTTTTTATTGAGCTTCATGTGGTCTGTGAATTGAATCTTGGGTATTCTGAGCTTTTCGACTAATATCTACTTATCAGTGAATGGATATCTTGGGTGTTCTTTTGTGACTGGATTACATAACTCAGAATGTTATTTTCCACTTCCATTCATTTACCTAAGAATTTCATGTAGCCATTTTTTTAAATAATTGTGTACTATTCCATTATGTCAATTGAGCACCACTTTTTCTGTATCCATTCCTCTGCTGGAGGACATCTGGGTTCTTTCCAGCTTCTGGCTGTTATAAATAAGGTTACTATTAGGATAGTGGAGCAGGTGTCCTTTTTATTATATATTGGAACATCTTTTGCTATATGCCCATCATTTGGTATAGCTGGGTCCTCAGGTAATACTATGTCAAATTTTCTGATGAAATGCCAGCATGATTTCCAAAGTGGTTGAACCAGCTTGCAATTCCAGCAACAATAAGGGAGTATTTCTCTTTATCCACAGTCTCACTAGCTTCTTCTGTCACCTGAGTTTTTGACCTTAGCCATTCTGATTTGTGTAAGATAGAATCTCACCAAAAAGGTGAAGGAATTTAGCCAAGCCATTCAGGATAAATCAATGGAAATAGAAACATTAAAGAAATCACAAAAGGATTCAACCTTGTAGAGAGAACACCTAGGAAAGGGATCAGGAATCATATATGCAAGGATCACCAGCAGAATATAAGAGATAGAAGAGAAAATCCCAGGTGCAAAAGATACCATAGAAAATATTGACAGAAAAATCACAGAAAATGCAAAGTGCAAAAGGGTCCTTACCAAACAATCCATGAAATCCTGGACACAGTGAAAAGCTAAAACCTAAGGAATAGAAGAGAGAAAAGAATCCGAACATAAAGGGCCAGTTTCTTTTATGAATTTCTGTGCTCTTGCATTTAGGTCATACAAGTTCAGATTTGAGATTTTCTCTTGGTCCATTTTCCCCTTGATGAACATGAAGTGTCCTTCTTCATCATGCTTGAAAACTTTTGGTTGAAAAATCTATTTTACTTGAATTTAGGATATCAACTCCTGATTCTTTCCTGGAATCATTTTCTTGTACAACCATTTCCATCTTTTTACTCTGAGATAGTGCTTTTTTGCTGTTGAGGTGTGTTTTTTGCTGTTGAGGTGTGTTTCTTGCATGCAGCAAAATGCTGGATCTTGTTTGTGTATCCATCTTGTTAGCTTCTATCATTCTATAGGAGGGTTGAGTCCCTTAAATTGAGAGATATTAAAGAGAGATGACTGTTTGTTCCTGATATGTTTGTTTTTGTAGGTGGCTTTATGTGCTTGTGGCTTTGTGCTTTGGGCTTTGTTGTGAGATGCTTAATATCTTGTTCTTTCTTTGGTGGAGGTACCTTCCTTGTGTTAAAGTTTTCTTCCAGGATCCTCTGTCGGGCTGTGTAGGTAGATAGATTCTGTTTGAATTTTGTTTTTGTCCTGGAATATTTTGGTTTCTCCATCTATGTTGATTGAGAATTTTGCTGGGTAGAGTAGCCTGGGCTAGCATTTGTGTTCTGATCATGTCTTGATTACCTCTGACCAGGCTCTTCTGGCTTTCATAGTCTCTGTTGAGAAGTCTGTTGTAATTCTGATAAGTCTACTCTTTTTTATTACCTGGCCTATTTCCCTTGAAGTTTTTAATATTCTTTCTTTGCTCTGTGCATTTAGTATTTTGATAATTATATGATGGGAAGATTTTCTTTCCTGGTCCCTTTTCTTTGGTGTTCTATAGGTTTGTTGTACATTTATGTCCATATCTTTCTTTCTTCTATAACTTTGTTGAAGACATTTTCATGTCTTTTGAGCTGGGAATCCCACTGTGTGCAGACAAGAGAGTTGTTTGTTATATGTGTATGGTAACTATAATTCAGCCCATGTGTTTTCTTTTGTTGATGCATTAGTTCCTGGGAGGTATGAGGGGGCAATTTAATTGACACTGTTTTTGTTCCTGTGGGGTTACCATGTCCTTCAGAGCCTTCAGCCCTTCCCCTACCTCTTCTCTTGTTGTCCCTGGGCTTACTCCAGTGGTTGGCTGTTAGGTCTCTGCATCTAATCCAGTCAGCTGCTGGCAGAGCCTTTCAGAGGACAGTCATGCCAGGCTCCTGTGTGCAAACACATTTTGGCATCAATGTCTGTATTTAAATTCTGCACCTGGGATGAATCCCAAGATGGGAGTGTCTGGATGAAGTTTCGTTCAGTCTGTGCTCTATATTTTGTCCTTCTATTTCCTTTACTCAGGAGCAATTCTTTGTTAAAAATCTTGAGATGGGTGGTGGCCTAATCCCTTAACTGTGGGACATCTCTAACTACTGGAGATGTTCTCGGATTCTATCTGCCTGCTGCTGAGAATTTTGCCTAATGCCATTCCAATTGAATCCTGGGAGACTACCACATCTATGGTTCCTGAGAATTTCTAGTGATTTCCCGCTGATTCTCAACCCCACACTGTTGCATATTTCTTTTCACTATACTGGCCCTCTGGGCTTCTTTCCTGTCTCCCTCCAAACCTGATCATGCCCCGTTTTTTCCTGCCTCTCTGCTCTCCCACACAAATACCTCAGTACATTTTCCTCCTGTGATTATTTTCTTACCTGTTCTAAGTGGTCTTGAATTATCTGCACTTTGTCTTTTCTTCTTTTTAAGCTACATATGATCTGTGAGTTGTATCATGGATAGTCTGAACTTTCTGGTTGATACCAACTTATCATTGAGTACATACCTTGTATCTACTTTTGAGTCTGGGTTACCTCATTCCAGATTACATTTTCTAGTTCCATCCATTTGCCCTCAAAAATGTGTTTTCCTTGTTTTTAATAAATTAGTTGTATTCTATTGTGTAAATGGACCATTTTTTGGGGGGCACTCTTCTGTTGTGGGCCATATTGGTTGTATTTAGCTTCTGGCTATTATTAATAAGCTTTCTATTAACACAGTGAAGCATGTGTCCCTGTGATGTAGAGGAGGATATTTTGGGTCCAGGAGTGGTATTACTGTCTCTTCAGATAGAACTATTTCCAATTTTCTGAGGAATCACCAGACTGATTTCCAGTGAGGTTAAACCAGCCTGCAATCCTACTAGCAATGGAGGAGTTTTTCCCATTCTTCACATCCTTGCCAGCATCTGTTGTCACCTGAGTTTTTGATCTTAGCCATTCTCACTGGTGTGAGGTGGAATCTGAGGGTTGTTTGGTTTGCATTTCCCTGATGACTAAGGGTGTTGAACATTTCTTTAAGTGTTTCTTGGCCATTCGAGATTCCTTAGCTAACAATTCTCTGTTTAGCTCCATGACCCATTTTAAAAAATTTGGTTATTTGGTCTTTTGTAGTCTATCTTCTTGAGTTTTTGTACATTTTGGATATTAACCTTCTATTGTATGTAGGGTTAAGTAAGATGTTTTCACAACCTGTTGGTTGCTGCTTTGTCCTGTTGAGAGTGTCCTTTGCCTTACAGAAGCTTTCCAAGTTTATGAGGTTCCATTTTTCAATTGGTGATTTTAGAGCTCAACCCATTGTTGCTCTGTCCAGGAAACAATCCCCTGTGCCAGTATCTTTGAGGCAATTCCCTACTTTCTGTACTATTAGATTCAGTGTATCTGGTTTTAAGTAGAGGTCCTTGGTCCATGTGAACTTGAGCTTTGTGCAAGGTGATTAATGTGGATCAATTTGCATTCTTCTACATGCAGGAAGCCAGTGAATTGTACCAGTTGCTGCAAATGTTTTATTTTTAACACTGTATGGTTTTGGATACTTTGTCTATGATCAAGTGTCTGTAGAGGTGTGGGTTTAATCCATTGATCATCCCATCTATCTCTGTCCTAATATCATGTGGTTTTTTTTTTTGTTTGTTTGTTTGTTTTTTGTTTTTTTTTTTTTTCACTATTGCTCTGTAATATAGCTTGAATTAAGATATGGTGATTCCTCCAGATGTTCTTTTAATGTTGAGAATTATTTTGGGTATTCTGGATTTTTGCTTTTCCATATGAAGTTGAGAATTGCTCTTTCTATCTATGTAATAATCAGGAAGGAATTTTGATGGAGATTGTATTAAATCTGTTGATTGATTTGGGTAAGCCGGCCATTTGTACTATTTTAATTCTACTGTTACATGAGCATGGGAGATATTTCCAATTTTTGATATCTTTGTTGATTTCTTTCTTCAGGGACTTGAAGTTATTATCATACAGATATTACACTTCCTTGGTTTGAATCACACTAAGTTATTTTATA
Organism: Mus minutoides; assembly: GCA_902729485.2. NCBI lineage: Eukaryota > Metazoa > Chordata > Mammalia > Rodentia > Muridae > Mus > Mus minutoides. Next base: position 84,850 of record LR750820.1, read on the forward strand.
TTATTTGTGAATACTATGAAGGGTGTTGTTTCCCTCATTTCTTTCTTAGCCTTTTTATCCTATGTATAGAGGAAAGCTAATGATTTGTTTGAGTTAATTTAATATCTAGCCAACTGGTTAAAGTTGTTTATCAGCTATAGTAATTCCCTGGTCGAATTTTTGTGTTTCTTCATGTATACTATCATGTCATACACAATACAGACATCTTAATATCTTCTTTTCAAATTTCTCTCTTTTTGACCTACTTTTGTTGTCTAACTGCTCTAGCTAGAACTTTGAGTACTATATTGAATAAATTGGGAGAGTAGCTGGCATTTTCTTGTCTGTGTTTTTAATAGGATTGTTTGAAGTTTCTCTCCATTTAATTTGATGTTGGCTCCTGTTTTGCTGTATATTGCTTTTATTATGTTTACGCATGTGCCTTAAATTCCCAATTTTTACAAGTCTTTTTTACAATAAGGGATGCTGTATTTTATTTAATGCTTTTTTCAGCATCTAATGAGTTAATAGTGTATTTTTTCCCAGTTTGTTTATATAGTGGATTCATAAGGGAAATTGGACATTTTTTTTTCTTTTACCCTGTGGCTTCATAAAATGCAGTGGTACTGTTCCTTCTGTTTCTATTGTTAGGAATACTTTGAGAAGTATTGTGCTCAGGTCTTCTTTGATCACTTTTGGTTGAAAGTACATTTTATTGAATGTTAAAATGACCACTTCAGCTTCTTTCTTGGGAATATTTTCTTGAAAAACTTTTTTTCCATCCTTTTACTCTGAGATATTTGTCTTTGTCATGGAGGTGTGTTTCTTTTATGCAGCAAAATGAAGGGTCTTGTTTACATATCCAATCCAGTCTGTTGGCCTATGTCTTTTTATTGGGAAATTGAGTCTAATGATGATGAGAGATATTGAAGACCATTGATTGTTGTTTCCTGTTATTTTTGTTGTTAGAAGTGGTATTATGCTTGTGTGGCTCTCTTCTTTTTAATTTGTTGTTAAATATTTTATTGTGTTTCCTGGGCTGTAGTTACCTTCTTTGTGTTGGAGTTTTCCTTCTAGTATTCTCTGTAGGCCAGTGAAATTATAAAATTATATTGTATGGTTCACATGGTTTCCATGTTGGCTTCAAGGAAAATGGTGGATTTTCATTCTCTTCATTGTGTGTATCCAAGCTGTAAAATAATAATTATTTTGATTGGATATTATGGAATATTATAGCTGCATATGATTCTTAAATGGACAGCTAAGGCCTTCTTCTTTAGCTTCATTTTCCTACTTTCCCTTGGCAAGATATGTATGACATTTCTCCAGACTCATGTGATAGACATCTTAGCTTTTATTAACAAAGAAAAAATCATTATGCTTATATTCCTCTAATAAACATTCTATTGCATTATAGTTGTATAGCAAATTTGAGAATATATCACTGAATTTAGAATAACACAAAGATAATACAGGTTTCCTTTGTAGAATCTATTTACCAGGATGAACTTAGGACACCTCTCTGGATATCCTTGTTCCCCTTCACAATGTGGTGATACTGAATAGTTCTGTTTGCCACATTTTTGTTTGGGTTTTTGAAGACAGTGTTTCTCTATGTAGCCCTTGTTGTCCTGGAACTCTGTTTAGATAAAGCTCACCTTGATCTTACAGAAATCTGCCTATTGCTTCCACTGGAGTCCTGGGATTAAATGCATGTGCTACCAACACCAAGCCTTGTTTCCAATGTTTAATTTGAATCCAACTTAGCTTATCCTGACAGGAGGCTGGACCTGGCTTGGGGCACAGGTTAGGACACCATGGTCAATAACAGAAGGAGAGGGAACAGAAGAATGGGAAAACATAAGTTCACAATATAAAAAAAGGAAAAGGAAAATCAAGGAATTTAAATGTGTTGACATTTCTGCTTATTTATTCATTGAATTTAAATTAGACAACATATTCTTGTGTGTATTAATACTTTACCCCATTTTTATTAGATCTTTTCTTCATTTACATTTCAAATGTTATCCCAAAAGTCCTCTATACCCTCTCCCATCCCCCGCCCTGCTGCCCTGCCCACCCACTCCTACATCTTGGCCCTGGTGTTCCCCTGTACTGGGGCATATAAAGTCTGCATGACCAAGGTGCCTCTCTTCCCAATGATGGCCAAATAGGCCATCTTCTTCTATATATGCAGCTAAAGACATGAGCTCTGGGGGTACTAGTTAGTTCCTGTTATTCTTCCACATATAGGATTGAGGACCGCTTCAGCTCCTTGGGTACTTTCTCTAGCTCCTTCCTTGTGAGTCCTGAGTTCTATCTAATAGCTGATTGTGAGCGTCCACTCCCATGTTTGCCAGGCATTGGTATAGCCCCCCACAGCTATAACAAGGCATTTCAGCATTATATTGCTGCCATATGCAATCGTGTCTATGTTTGGTGGCTGATTATGGGATGGATCCCCCGGCTGCTGCAGTCACTGGTTGGTCCATCCTTTGGTTCAGCTCCACACATGATATCAGTAACTCCTTCAATGTTTGCTTTATTCGTAATTCTAGGAAGGGGCGAAGTGACCACATTTCATCTTCATTCTTCTTGATTTTCGTGTGTTTAGTAAATTGTATCTTGGGTATTCTAGGTTTCTGGGCTAATATCCACTTATTAGTGAGTACATGTTATGTGAGTTCTTTTGTGATTGGGTTACCTCACTCAGGATGATACCCTACAGACCCATCCATTTGCCTAGGAATTTCATATATTCATTGTTTTTAATAGCTGAGTAGTACTCTATATCCAGCTACTGCACTAAAGCGGTTTATAAGGTTTAGGAGTTCTCTGGTGGAGTTTTTGGGGTCACTTATATATACTATCATATCATCTGCAAATAGTGATAATATGAGTTCTTCCTTTCCAATTTGTATCCCCTTGACCTCCATTTGTTGTCGAATTGCTCTGGCTAGGACTTCAAGTACTATATTGAATAGGTAGGGAGAAAGTGGGCAGCCTTGTCTAGTCCCTGATTTTAGTGGGATTGCTTCCAGTTTCTCTTCATTTATTTTGATGTTGGCCACTGGTTTGCTGTTGATTGCTTTTATCATGTTTAGGTAAGGGCCTTGAATTCCTGATCTTTCCAAGACTTTTTTCATGAATGGGTGTTGGATTTTGTCAAATGCTTTCTCAGCATCTAAGGAGATGATCATGTGGTTTTTATCTTTGAGTTTGCTTATATAGTGTATCACATTGATGGATTTCCGTTTATTAAATCATCCCTGCCTTCCTGGGATGAAGCCTACTTGGTCATAATAAATGATCGTTTTCATGTGTTCTTGGATTCGGTTGGCGAGAATTTTGTTGAGTATTTTTGTGTCAATGTTCATAGGGAAAATTGGTCAGATGTTCTCTATTTTTGTTGTGTCTTTATGTGGCTTAGGTATCAGTAATTGTGGCTTCATAGAATGAATAGGTAGTGTACCTTCAGATTCTATTTTGTTGAATAGTTTGAGAAGAACTGGAATTATGTCTTCTTTGAAGGTCTGATGGAACTCGGCACTAAACCCATCTGGTCCTGGGCTTTTTTGGGGTGGGAGACTATTAATGACTGCCTCTATTTCTTTAGGAGATATATGACTGTTTAGGTCATTAATCTGATGCTGGTTTAACTTTGGAACTTGGTATCTGTCTAGAAAATTATTCATTTCATCTTGACTTTCCAATTTTTTTTAATATAATCTTTTGTAGAAGGATCTAATGGTGTTTTGAATTTCCTTAGGATCTGTTGTTATGTCTCCCTTTTCATTTCTGATTTTGTTAATTCGGATGCTATCCCTGTGCCCTCTAGTGAGTCTGGCCAGGGGTTTATCTATATTGTTGACTTTTTCAAAGAACCATCTCCTGGTTTGATTGATTCTTTGAATTGTTCTTTTTGTTTCCACATGGTTGATTTCTCCCCTGAGTTTGATTATTTCCTGCAGTCTACTCCTCTTAGGTGATTTTGGTTCCATTTGTGCTAGAGCTTACAGATGTGATGCCAAGCTACTAGTGTATGCTCTCCCCATTTTCTTTTTGTAGGAACTCAAAGCTATGAGTTTAGCTCTCAGGAATGCTTTCAGTGTGTCCCATAAGTTTGGGTATGTTGTGTCTTCATTTTCGTTAAACTCTAGAAAGTCTTTAATTTCTTTCTTTATTTCTTCCTTGACCAAGGTATCATTGAGTAGAATGATGTTCAGTTTCCACGTGAATGATGGTGTTCTGCTATTTATGTTGTTATTGAAGAACAGCCTTAGACCATGGTATCTGAAAGGATGCATGGGACAATTTCAATATTTTTGAATCTGTTGAGACCTGTTTTGTGGCCAATTATGTGGTCAATTTTTGAGAAGGTCCCATGAGGTGCTGAGAAAAAGGTATATCCTTTTGTTTTAGGATGAAATACTCTGTAGATATCTGTTAAGTCTATTTGTTTCATAGCCTCTGTTAGTTTTACTGAGTCTCTGTTTAGTTTCTATTTCCAGGATCTGTCCATTGATGAGAGTGGGGTGTTGAAGTCTCCCACTATTATTGTGTGTGATGCAATGTGTGTTTTGAGCTTTACTAACGTTTCTCTAATGAAAGTGGCTGCCCTTGCATTTGGAGCATAGATATTCATGGTTGAGAGTTCCTCTTGGAAGATTTTGCCTTTGATGAGTATGAAGTGCCCCTCTTTGTGTTTTTTGATAATTTTGGGTTGAAAGTCTATTTTATGTGATATTAGAATTGCTGCCCCAGCTTTTTTCTTTGGCCCATTTGCTTGGAAAATTGTTTTCCAGCCTTTCACTCTGAAGAGGTGTTTGTCTTTTTTCCTGAGGTTTGTTTCCTGTAAGCAGCAAAATGTTGGGTCCTTTTTGTGTAGCCAGTCTGATAGTCTATGTCTTTTTATTGGGGAATTGATTCCATTGATATTAAGAGATATTAAGGAACAGTAGTTGTTGCTTCCTGTCATTTTTGTTTTTAGAGTTGGGATTCTGTTCTTGTGCCTGTCTTCTTTTAGGTTTGTTGAAGGATTATTTTCTTGCTTTTTGTATGACAAAATTTCCATCCTTGTTTTTTTTTTTTTTTTTTTTTTTTTTTTTTTTTTTTTTTTTTTTTTTTTTTTTTTTTTTTGTTTTTTTTTTTTTTTTTTTTTTTTTTTTTGTTTTTTTTTTTT